>JACEIK010000001.1:1194759-1230229 GCA_018107945.1 Datura stramonium | reverse complement strand
TACATTCCACGTACTGACCGCATACTTTCTATGTTGTATCGTCTCATGATACAGGTCCCAGTTCTCAGGCTCATCCTCACCCGTAGATAGATTCGGACTTGCTCACAGTGCACTTTGTGAGTCCTCATGTTCCGAGGGCTACATGTTCACACTCTATGTTATTCCTTCAGTTTTTGGATGTTGGATTAGTTGGGTAGTTGTCCCATCAATTTGCCTTTCATGTTTAGAGGCTTATCAGACTAAAAAGTTCTATTTCGCTGCATTGTATAAGTATTGTACTGTTTTCCTTTATGTCATGTTATGATTATATTCTCTATGATAAGTCTTCCGCTCATGTGATTGTATTATATGTATGCTCATGCCATGGGTCGACTTGGGGTCTCTCGGGGCTCCTTGTCCCGTGTCTACGATCCGGGTGTACGTTTGAATCGTAACAATTAATCCTTGAATGTGGGAAATCATACTGAAAAGCTGAGAAATGCAATCATCATACTCAAATACTGAACATTTAAACTGAAAACTGACAGAGTAACTGACTCCGGACCGAATTACATGACTGAACTGAATCCCTAAATCATACATAAATACATTGGCATAAAAGAATCCTGGGCACATGAACTGATCGTGAAACTGAAGAAAGTACTAGGGAGGAAACTAATACCTCAAGTTGAAATTGAGTCGGGAGGAAATAAATGCGAGTATTTATCCATCATATCTAATTTGGCTTCCCACGTAGCTCCCTCAACATGTTGGTTCCTCCATAAAACCTTGACTAAGGCTACTTCTTTGTTTCTTAGCTTTCGAGCATGACGATCAAGTATTTTCACCAGAACCTCATCATAGCTAAGGCTATCCTTCACACCTACACTCTCCACCGTAACAACTAGAGTTGGATCATCCAAAAACTTTTTTAAGAGCGATACATGAAAAATTTGATGAACTGAAGCTAATTCTGAGGGAAACTCCAACTTATATGCTACCTTGCCAACCCGTTTCACAATCCAGTATGGACCAACATAACGGGGATTGAGTTTTTCTTTCTTTCCAAACCTCATCACGCCCTTCATGGGAGATACCTTCAGAAATACTCAATCATCAACCTAAAACTCAAGTTCTCTCCTCCTCACATCCACGTAGGAATTTTGACGACTCTAAGCTATTTTCAACCTTTCTCTTATAAGCTAGACTTTATCCAAAGCCTCATGAACCGAATATGGTCCTATCAAAGTAACCTCACCGACCTCAAACAAACCAATAGGTGATCTACACCTCCGCCGATAAAGAGCCTCAAACGGAGCCATTTGAATGCTATAATGGTAGTTGTTGTTATATGAAACTCAATGATAGGAAAATGATCATCCCAACTACCCTTGAAATCAATCACACATGCTCTCAACATATCCTCAAGTGTCTGAATGGTCTGCTTGGCCTGACCATCTGTTTACGGGTGAAATATTGTGCTAACCTTGACTTGAGTACCCAATCCCTTCTGAAATAATCTCAAAAATTGGGAGATAAACTGAGTACCTCTATTTGATATGATGGAAAAGGACACTCCATGCAACCAAACTAACTCCCGAATGTACAACTTAGCATAATCCTCCACCGGTACTCTTGACTGGTAGAAAATGAGCTGCCTTAGTCAACCTATCTACAACCACCCAAATAGAGTCATACTGTTGGATAGTGCGAGGCAACCCTATAATGAAGTCGATATTGATCTCCTCCCACTTCCAAGTAGGGATACTAATGTCTTGAAGTACACCTCTAGGTGTTTGGTGTTCTACTTTCACCTATTGACAATTCGGATATTTAACCACAAATTCTACTACGTCCTTTTTTATGCCACTCCACCAATAGACTTCTCGTAGGTCACGGTACATCTCAGTGGCACCTGGATGTATAGAGTATCTGGAACCATAAGCCCTGTGCAATATCCAATAGCTCAAATCATCGACACCCGGAACACACAAGCGACCCTGATATCGAAGCACACTGTCTCCTCCTTCGGAGAAGACTTCTACCTTTTGATTCTGAACGACTTCATTCAACTCTATCAAAATTGGATCCTCGTCTTTTCTATATTTAACTTTGGTCACTAAGGATAATTATAACCTATTCTGAACAATGACACCACCATCTGCTGAGTCAACAAGACGGACTCCTAGCGGTGTAAGCTGATGTACATCCTTCACTAACTCCTTCCTTTCCTCATCTACTGTAATACCCTAAAAATTCCTAAGATTAAACCAAGGATCAAAATTTGAAGTTGGCTGAAAAACTATGGAAAAGTCACAGGATGGATGATGTCACGACAAGTCGTTGCTAGCAGTCATGGTTCGGTAGGTCCTGGTGGCAGTGGTGACAATGGACAAAGAAATGACTCATTTCTTGGAATAACGATTCGTTGTTTGCAATCGTGGGAGAAGATAGGCCTTGGTAGTTTGGGATACCACGGGTCATCCAACGACTCATGGTGAGAAGTGATGACCCATAGTCATCAGTCNCATGGTGAGAAGTGATGACCCATAGTCATCAGTCATTGTTTGGTTGCTAGAATTTCCAGTGCATCTAATGGATGGTTACCACGACTCGTTGGAAGCAACCAAAAGTCGTGATGAGGTTTGTGGTAAGGAAGTTCAGGTTTGAGAAGGGGGCTGGCAATGATCGATCTAATGACCTATTATTTGAACCAATGACTCGTCCTGTCGAGTCGTGGGAAGAATCTGAAACATGAAATGAATCACTGGACCCAGCGACTGGATACCACGAGCCTTGGTTTTATGCAACGTCTCGTGGTATCATTCATTGGTTCGCCTAGGGAAGTTTTTCAGGGAAATTTCATTAAGGGTATTTTCAACCTTTCTATGCTCTAAGGCCCTAAACTACGTTGTTTTATGTATTTTCTAGGCATGATAAGATAGGTTAAGTCCCTCTTTCATAAGCCATTCCCATGAATAATCGAGTTAGGGTTGTAGCTATGAGTGCTACAGACGGTCTAACGAGAGGAAGGATCTGTTTGGGAAGATTCATGTTTGGTTCGGGGAAAATTAAGAGAATTTTGGAGAGATCAAGCATAGATTCAAGCTTTTCCCTATCAATTCTCCATTGGGCATTCAAAGAACCTTAGAATCTAATCTTACCCAGGTATGTAAAGTTATGAATGGGTGTTTTCATTCACACCCATGCCCAATCTCTCATAATTTATGAAAATTGATCAAAAATCTTATGGGGTTTCAACTTGAATTTTGAGAAATTCTAATGATTTACTAATGGGTTTTTATATTACGAAAATTTCATCATATTTTATGAATTTTGATCAGATTTTATAACTATTTTGATTATAAAATTATTGATTTCAATTTCTATTAAATCAAGCCCAATTATGTATGATATATGATGAATCGGGTTGTGATCTTTACTTCAATTGTTGATATTTACAAACCCAACATGATTTATGATTTAAAATATGAATTTATTCAAATACCAATTATGATTTGATGATTTTCAAGGCATAAGTATGATCTACAAGCATGCATAAAACCTATGATTTATTAATTATGTTATGCCCAACTCACGGGCCTTATGTCATGGCTAGTTCACGTATATACAAGTATGTTTATGATTATCATGATTTAACTAGCCCATGAATTCATGCATATTATACTATGAGCAATATATATGTTTTGGGAGTATTATCGAACACCGAGTAGGTTCGAGGCCTAGGTTCTGCCCCGGACCTCATAAACTACGTGCCACAGCACGTATGTTGGCACCTCCTTTCTGACTGTCCCCGACCCAGTTGGCCCTTTTCATGGTGATGTCACACTTTCATGGTTCTACACTTGGAAGGTACGAACACCCTCTCAACTAGGGTCAGAAGTTGGGCTTCATGTGTGCTCGTATGGGGTATGTCGGTTAAGAGAATCTTCCACTGTTCCTCATAATTTATGCATGTTTATGATTACTTATGTTGGCTCAAGTTATGTTCAATATATATTTTCCTCTCATTCTTAAATTACGAATGTGTTATGAATGCTTCGAAAACCTTGAGACTTATGTTATGTTATGTTATGATATTTATGTCATGAGCATGATGTCCTACTCTTACAATATTTTATGAGTTTTATGTATTTAAAATGTTCGTTTTACTTACCTTGCATACTCGGTATATTTCATGTTCTGACCACATACTTTCTATGTTGTATCATTTCATGATACAGGACCCGGCTCTCAGGCTCATCCTCATCCTTAGACCATCTCAGAGTTAACTTTTAGCTTTGTTGGTGAGTCCTCATGTTTCGAGGGCCGTTTGACTAGACATTTATATTATTCTATGTTTCAGTATTTGGTCGGGTTAGTTGGGGGTGTTGTTCCATCAACCCATCTTATACAGTAGAGGCTTTCAGACAGTGTGTAGTACTCAACTTATGTATATGTCTAGAGTTTCTAAATGTTATGTTATTTCATGTCATGTTATGTTTACGTTTCCGCTATGCCTTATGTTCAGTCTTACGCTTAAAGTGAATGAAGTTAGATGTATGCTTATGTCATGGGTTTACTTGGGGTGCGACAGTCACAAGTCGGGCTTCCTGTGTGCTCATATGGGGTATGTCGGTTAAGAGAATCTCCCACTATTCCTCATGATTTATGCATGTTTATGATTATGTATGTTGGCTCAAGTTATAGTCAATATAGCTTTTCCTCTCATGCTTAGGATTACGAATGTGTTATGAATTCTTCGATAATCTTGAGCCTTATGTTATGTTATGTTACGATATTTATGTCATGAGCATGATGGCCTACTCTTATGATGTTTTATGAGTTTTATGTATTTAAAATGTCCGTTTTAATTACCTTGCATACTCGGTATATTCCACTTACTGACCACATACTTTCTATGTTGTATTGTTTCATGATATAGAACCCGGCTTTCTAGGTCATCCTCATTCATAGACCATCTCAGAGTTCACTTTCAGCTTTGTTGGTGAATCCTCATGTACCAAGGGTTGTTTGACTAGAGATTTATGTTATTCTATGTTTCAGTATTTGGCCGGGTTAGTTGGAGGTGTGGTCCCATCAACCCATCTTATAAAGTAGAGGCTTTCAGACAGTGTGTAGTACTCAACTTATGTATATGTCCAGAGTTTCCGAATGTTATTCTATGTCATGTTATGTTTATGTTTCCGCTATGACTTATGTTCAGTCTTCCACTTAAAGTGAATGAAGTTAGATGTATGCTTATGCCATGGGTCGACTTGGGGCCTCTCGAGGTTCCTTATCCCGTGTTACGATCCGGGATTACATTCGGGTCGTGACAAACTTGGTATCAGAGCAATAGGTTTTGAAGTGTCCTAGGTATTTGAAAGCAACATTAAGTAGAGTCTTTTTCATGGATGTGAAATGCGCCACACTTATGACAAAGAGGCTATGAGATGTTTAGGAAATTTTCCCTTCTTTCATGATCTATGTCATGCGATGAGAAGTATTTCTATCCTTCTAATACATACTAGTCGCGACTGCAGAATCATGGCTCCCAGAAGAATCAATGAAAGAAGAAATGGAAACGGAGAAGGCTATGGAGATGACAATGGTCATGGGCATCAGCAGGCCCCACCTGTTAAGGAGCCCCAGGCACTAGAGCCAGTTGCCCACACGGAGTTCCGGGCGGCTATCCAGATGTTGGCGCAGGCCTTGACCGTTCAGGTCAACGAGCAAGCTGTTGCACATATACCACAAAATGGCAATGCAGAAGCAGCCCGAATTAGAGATTTCTTGAGGATGAACCCTCCGGAGTTCTTTAGGTCCAAGGTGGATGAAGATCCGCATGATTTCATCGGGGAGATTCTAAAGATCACCTAGGATATGGAGGTGACCAATGGAGATTGTGTTGACTTGTCCTCCTATCAGCTAAAGGAGGCGGCTCACATATGGTTCAAGCAGTGGAGGGATGCTAGGGAAATGGGTGCAGGCCCTATAGGTTTGGAATAGTTCCACGCGGCATTCTTAGATCAGTTTTTCCCTCGAGAGATGAGGGAGCTTAAGCGGTTGAGTTTGTTAACTTGAAGCAGGGTGACATGTTTGTTCAGGAGTACACATTAGAGTTCACCTGTCTATCCAAGTATGCACCAGAGTTTGTGGAGGACCAGAGGGCTCGGGTGAGCCATTTTTTACATGGAGTGGCGGACTATCGGGATAAGCACTGAAGGATCGCCATGTTGCATTAAGATATAGACTTTCCCCATATTGTGTTACATGCTCAGCATATGGAGTCGGTATATTCAAGGCAGAGTGAGCCCAATAAGGCCAAGACAGACAGTTATGGGACTTCTCAAGCTAGATCAAGGAGTGGACAGTGTCAGCAATCTTAGACGAGGTCTATTGCTCCAGCACCATCATCGGCCAGTACGCCGTCTAGATTCAGAGGGGATCGGAGGAGTAGTGCCCCAGACTCGAAAGGCTAGGGTAGCATGCAGATGGAGCGAACTTTTCCATCTTGTGCGAAGTGCGTCATGAACCACTCAGGGAGATGCCTAGTTGGGTCGGATGCTTGTTTCAAGTGTGACGAACCCGAACACAGACTCAGGGATTGCCCTTCAGCCAGATCAGGGGGCGGCGGAGCCCATATGCCAGCAACCAGTTCAGCCGATCCAGAAGCACATCCCCCTTAGTAGGGTGCCTCGACTAGTTCATCTGGCGGTCATCACCAAAATAGGTTATATGCTTTAGAACCCCTTCAGGAGCAGGAGGTCTCCCTGGATGTGGTCACTGGTATGTTGCATGTTTTTCATTTTGATGTTCATGCTTTGCTAGATCCACGGGCTACTTTGTCTTTTGTGACTCCTTAGATTGCTAGTAGCTTTGGAGTTAGTCCCGATACTCTGTCAGAACCATTTTCAATTTCTACTCCTATTGGTGATTCGGGTGTAGCTAGGCGAGTGTATAGGGGATGCTCAGTCACTATATTGCATAAAGTCACCTCCGCACACCTTGTCAAGTTAGCCATGACTGATTTTGATATTATTCTTGGAATGGATTGGTTATATGCATGTTATGCTTCGATAAACTGCAGAATTGATGCGGTGGAATTTCATTTTCCGGCTGAATCATTCTTGGAGTAGAAGGGTAGTTCGGCTATACCGGTAGGTCGATTTATTTCATATCTTAATGCCAAGAAGATGATTTCTAAAGGTTTCATGTATCATCTAGTTAGGGTTAAGGATGTTGAGTCTGAGGCCCCAACTATTCAGTTAGTTTCGGTGGTGCGTGACTACCCAAAAGTATTTATGGATGATTTACCGGGTGTTCCTCCCGAGAGAGAAATCGATTTTGGTATTGATCTTCTACCCGGAATGTAGCCTATCTCCATTCCTCCTTGCAGGATGGCTCCAGCCGAGCTAAAGGAGTTGAAGGATCAGTTGAAGGACCTGTTACATAAGGGCTTCGTTAGACCGAGCAAGTCTCCATGGGGTGCACCAATCTTATTTGTTCGAAAGAAGTATGGTTCACTTCGAATATGCATTGATTATCGGAAATTTAAAAAAAATAGGTATCCTCTACCCAGAATCGATGATTTTTTTGACCAGCTTCAAGGTGCAAGCTGTTTCTCAAAGATAGATCTCAGGTCTGAGTATCATCAGCTTAGGGTTCGGGACTGTGATATCCCGAAGACAGCCTTCAGGACGCGGTATGGTAATTATGAATTTGTAGTTATGTCTTTTGGACGAAAAAATGCTCCTGTAGCTTTTATGGACCTGATGAACAGGGTGTTCAAGCCGTACCTAGACATGTTCATGATCGTGTTCATTGACGATATCCTTATATACTCTCGAAGCGAGGAAGAGAATGCGTGCATTTGAGAGTAGTGCTTCAGACTCTTAAGGATCGCTAGTTGTATTCGAAGTTTAGCAAGTGCGAGTTTTGGTTGAAGTCAGTAGCATTTTTGGGCCATGTGGTATCAAGCGAAGGCATAAAAGTAGATTCTCAAAAAATTGAGGCAGTGAAAAATTGGCCTAGACTAGTGAATCCTTCGGATATTCGGAGTTTCTTGGGCCTAGCTGGTTACTACCGGGGATTTGTTGAGGGTTTTTCATCAATTTCAGCACCTTTGACCAAGCTGACTCAAAATAAGGTGAAGTTCCAATGGTCGAAGGCTTGTGAGAAGAGCTTCCAAGAGCTGACTCAACTTACTACCGCACCGGTGTTGACCCTACCCGAGGGTACGGATGGTTTTGTGATGTATTGTGATGCCTCGAGAATCGGTCTCAACTATGTATTGATGCAACGGGGGAAGTAATAGCATATGCCTCTAGACAGTTAAAGATTCATAAGAAAAATTACCCGACCCATGATCTAGAGTTGGCCGTGGTGATATTCGCATTGAAGATATGGCGACATTACTTGTATGGGGTCCATGTGGATGTGTTTATGGACCACAAAAGCTTACAGTATGTGTTCACACAGAAATACATCAATCTACTACGAAGGAGGTGGTAAGAGCTACTCAAAGACAACGATATGAGTGTTCCTTACCATCCAGGTAAGGATAATATGCTAGAGGACGCACTAAGTAGACTTTCCATGGAGAGTGTGTCCCACGTGGAGGAAGGGAAAAAGGAGTTGGTGAATGATGTACATCGACTCAAGAGGTTGGGGGTTAGACTGGTTGACTCCACTAATGGCGATGTTGTTGTTCAAAGCTAATTAGAATCGTCCTTGGTGACTGATGTAAAATCTAGACAGGATGAGGACCCTATTTTGGTAAAGTTGAAGGAAGCCGTGCAAAGTCAGAAGGTAGACGTCTTCTCCTGAGGGGGAGATGGTGTGCTTCGATACCAGGGTCATCTATGTGTCCCAGATGTTGACTATTTGAGGAGAAGGATATTGCATGAGGCCCATGGATCCAGGTATTCCATCCATCCGGGTGCCACCAAAATGTATTGTGATTTACAAGAAATCTATCAGTGGGATGGCATGAAGAAGGATATTGAAGAATTCATAGAAAAGTGCCCGAACTATCAACAAGTAAAGGTTGAGCATCAATGGTCGAGAGGAGTACTTCAGGATATCAACATTCCTACTTGGAAGTGGGAAGCGATTAATATGGACTTCATCACGGGACTACCTCATACTCGCCGTCAATATGATTCCATTTGGGTTGTGGTAGACAGGTTAACAAAGGTTGCACATTTGCTACCGGTAAAAACCATAGATTCAGCAGATAATTCGGACTGTATATCCGGGAGTTGGTTCGATTACATGGAGTGCCCTTCTCCATTATTTTATACCGAGGTACTCAATTTACCTCTCAGTTCTGGCAGTCATTCCAAAAAGGGCTTGGGACTCAGATTAAACTCAGCACAGCCTTTCATCCGGAAATGGATGACCAAGCGGAACGAACGATCCAGACTCTCGAGGGCAGAGGTGTAGATCGCCCATTGGATGGTTTGAGGTTGGTGAGGTAGATATGATAGGGTCAGATTCAGTTCATGAGTCTATGGTGATGGTTTAATTGATAAGGGACAGGCTGAAAACCACTCAGAGTCATCAAAAGTCCTATGTGGATGTGAGGAGGAGAGAGTTGGAGTTCGAGGTGGACGATTGGGTGTTGCTGGAGCTATTGAACTGGCAGTTGGTGTAGGGGCTCCACCACCCCCTGATCTGGCTGAAGGGCAATCCCTGAGTCTGTGTTCGGGTTTTCCATGCCCGAAACAATCATTTGAGCCAACTAATCACCTCCCTAAGTGATTCTTTCCACACTTCACATAGGCTGGGAAGGTGCGCTCTATCTGCATGCTACCCTGGCCCCTAGAATCTGAGGTCCTGCTCCTCTGAACACCCTGTGGTCTAGAAGGTGCACTAGCTGATGATGGTGCTGGAGAAAAAGACTTGTGATGAAACTGTCGGCGATGTCCTTCCCCCGATCTAGGCTGAGAAGTCCTATAACTGTCTATCCTTTCCCTCTTGGACTCTCTCTGCCTCCGAAACACTGCCTCCATCTGCTGGGCGTGTAAAACTATGCGGGGAAAATCCATGTCCTGATGCAGCATGGCGATCCTACAATCCTTATCCAGGTGGTCCGCCACTCTATGTACAAATCTGCTTACCCGAGCTCTTTGATTAGCCACTAACTTGGGTGCATACTTGGATAAAGATGTGAAATCCAAAGCGTACTCCTGAACTGACATGTTACCCTACTTCAAATTCATCATCTCACGATGAAAGAACCGATCTAGAAAGGCATCATGAAACTAATCCCAACCGATAAGGCCTGCTACCACTACCCTACTATCTTTCCACTGTTTGAACCAGATATGCACAACCCCTTTCAGTTGATAAGAGGCCAAGTTGACGCACTCCCCATTTGCCACCTCCATGACCTGGGTGATCTTCAGAATCTCATTAATAAACTCATGTGGGTCCTCATCTACTTTTAAACCAATGAACTCTGGTGGGTTCATCCTCAGAAAATCCCTGACCCGAGTCGTCGCCATATTCATGTTCTAAGGGAGATGTGCCATTGCCTGTTGATTGACCTGGGCGGTCAAGGCCTATGCAAGCATCTATATGGCTGCCTTGAATTAAGCGTGGGCAGACAACTTTGGTGCATGATCCTCATGGGTTGGTGGGGCCTGATGGTGCCTCTCTCCGTTGTCGTTCTCGTGGTCATTTCCGTTTATGCTTCTGTTTACTCGATGTGGAGGCATGATTCTACGGACATATATCACATGAGTTTGAAGGTTAGGTAGAGTTTTCATCGCATGACATGAGATCATGAAAGAAGGGGATATTTCCAAAACATTTCGTAGCCTCTTTGTCATAAGTGTGGCTCGTTTCACACCCATGAAAAAGACTCTAGTTAACGTGGCTTTCGGACACCCTAGGACACTTCATACCTATTGCTCTGATACCAAGTTTTTCATGACCCAAACATGGGCTCGGATTGAGACACAGGCCAAGGAACCTTGAGGGACTCCAAGTCGACCCATGGCATGAACATACAACAAACAAAATCAATAGAAGCAAAAGATTCAACATACATAACATAGTGGAAATCTAAACATGGAATAAGGTCTAGAATACATCACATGCGTTTAAAGTTGAATATGAACTATGTCCGAGAAAGCCTCTATCACTAACGAGTTGATGGGAAAAGACCCCAACTAACTCTCTAAAATTGAAATTGAAAATACACCTACATAACAGAATAAAAGAGGGGCCCTTGACAGATGAGGACTCACAAAAGAGACTGATGCTACTCCAAAAGCTGGCTAGGGTCGAGGCTAAATTTGAGTACCGGAGCCTGGATCATGAAACGATACAGCATAAAGTATGCGGTCAATACGTGGAATGTACCGAGTATGCAAGGTAAGTAAAATGGACATTTAAAAATATAAAAGTTCATAAGAGTAGGACAACATGATCATAACATAAATATCATAATGCAACATAGGGCTCAAGGTTTCAAAACATTCGTAAATCATTCATAATCATGCTCACGAGAGAAAAACTTTATTAAACATGACTTGAGCCAACGTATATAACCATAATCATACATAAATCATGAGGAACAATGGTAGATTCTTATAATTGACATAGCCCATATGAGCACACATGAAGCCCAACCAGTAAACCCCTAGTCGGGAGGGTGTTCGTACCTTGCCAAGGGTAGAACCATAAAAAGCGTGATATCACTCATGAAAGGCCCATTTGGGGCAAAGGGGGACTATCTCAAGGGAGGTCCCATCGTGACCTACTGTGGCACGTAGTTTTGAGATTTAGGGCAAAACCTGAGCCCCCAACCTACACGTTGTTAAATACTACTCCCAAAACATACATAGTGCTCATAGGATAATATACATGAAATTCATGGTCTAGTTAAATCATGATAATTGTAAGCATGCTTGAAAATACGTGAACTAGCCATGAAATAAGGTCCATGAGTTGACAATAGTCATAAATCATAAATCATGGGGTTCATGCATACTTGCAAAACATGTATATAATTGATATTCATAAATTCATGATGAGAATTTGAGAGAAATCATATCATACTTCATAAATCATAGTGGGATAAAGAGGATCAAGATCATAATGAAATCGTAACTTGATTTTCCTAAAATCATGCATAATTGGGCATGATTTGATTTAAATTTGAATCTATAATTTATATTTAAAATAGTTATAAAGTCTTACCATTGATCATAAAACATGATTTAATTAATGAAAGGAATTGACCCATAGATATATCATATAAAAATTTACAAGAATTAGATTAAACCCCATAGATCATGGAACTTGAATTGTAGAAGTAGAATCTCATGGAATTGATAGAAGTTTGGGCATGAGAGTGGGAGGAGCTCTCATTCATAGCCTCACATACCTTGGTATATTGATTTTTCCCTCTTCCTTGAACACCCAAAAGAAATTGAAGAAAAATTGATGGGTTAAGCTTTGAGCACCTCTAAGAGTCTCCTAGTCTTGCATGCATGGGATGGTAAGGCTTAAGATAGGTTTTACTCTTTAAAAACCGTCGTAACATAGCTTAAAAAGACATACTTTAGGCATAAGGACCATAGGAAATCATGGAAAAGCCCTTAATAAATTCGCAGAAAATTACTGACTGCTAGTCCCAACGAGGGACTGGACGAGTCTTCACCTTAGACCATAACTCGTGGCCTTCAATCATTAAGTGCACTGCCCATTTTCCTCAATGGGACCCCACTAGGGACCCAACGAATCATCAAGGGTGACCACAATCCATGGTCACTTCTCATGATCTCCACTGCCCAAAATTCTTTGATCCTCCTCCAACACTAACCACGGCTGACTCAATGAGTCGTGGGGTCTGACCACGTCTCTTTGTCATTCCCATGATGACCCCAAATCCAACTCAAGTCTAATACTCCAGCACGAGTAACATCACAACTCGTGGTCTACCCCACGGGTCCAATAACGACCCGTTCTATGACCTGGTGTAGATTTTCCAGTTTTCTCTATTTCAACTCCCGGGTCTGATCTAAGGGTTTCTGGTGTATTACAAAATTTAAATCATCATAAATTATAACATCATAAGATTCTACGAGTAAAGGTTTCATGATGATATCTAAAAACATGAATAGACATAAACTGATTTTCATAACTGAATCGAATGATCCAAAGCTAAAACTGAGATTTTTAAGTAAAAATAATAACCTGATCATTGGGTCAAACCTGCTAAAACCAACTATCATAACTAATAAACATGCATAACTGAAATCATGAGGAAGAGTGGGAGACTCATCATAACCGACACTATCACGATAGAGATTACGTGATCCCAACAATTATACTCAAGTGGGCAGAGCCATCAAAATCCTTGTTAGGGATAAGGGCAGTACCATGATATCAATATCAAACTGAAGGCCCAATCGAGGTAAGGGAAGCCCACAAAAGAGGCCCCAAAGTAACTGAATAATCCTATGTTGGCACGTAGTTTTGATACCCGAGGTTTTTATGAACCCCTAGCCTACTCGATACTAGACACTACTCCTAAAAACATGCAAAGTGCTCTCCATCATTTTTCAACAAAGATGAAACCAGCATTTTTCAATGAAGATGATAATGAAATCACATGGATAATATGAAATCTGAATATGGGGAGTTTTGGCACCAAACAGTCCATAAGATGAATATGGGAGTCTAGACTCCAAAATCATATGGTAAACTAATTTATAAAACTGAATCATGAAAATATTCTAAATTTGAGTGGGATTTCCAAAAATTTAAAGATCATGCATACTTGAAATATTCATCACTAGTCGAAATCATACATTCATTGTAATACCCCGAAAGCCAAAGAGCAAACCCGAGAGTTGAAACAAAGAAAATAGAATTTTTTGTACCAGGTCACAGGATGAGTCATCCAGTGACCTAGGAGGTGCACCAAAATTCATTAGGTGACTCGTGGAGTGAAGGGTGAGTTGGAAAGATTAATGGTCCAAGGAGTTGACCACGGGATAGGCCATGAATCGTGGTCAGTACAACGAGTCATTAAGTCTCTCGTGGTCAGTGGTGGGCTTGAAGGTGAAGAGTTTGGATAGTGCAGGTCATGACTTTGTCACCACAAGTCATTGGGTACACCACTATTTGTGGTGTCCCTCTTGGTAACCCTCAGAGGTATGAATTCCAGTATAGGCTACGGAAGGAAAACCACGACTCGTTCCCTCAGACCACAAGTCGTCCAGTCCTTCTTTTGGACTGGCAGAGTGTATTTTTCTGTGAATTTATTAAGGGTGTTTCTGTAATTTCTAGGTTCCTAAGTCCTAAACTATGTCATTTTAAGCTCAAATAGGTGTGTTTTAAGAGGGGTTAATTCATTCTAAGCCTATTCCTCTTCATGCATGCAAGCCTAGTGGTTTCTAAGGTTGATCAAGAATAGATTCATTAACTTCTTCCCCAAATTCCTTTGGGCTCTCAAGAAGGTTATGAAATCAAATTCTCCTAGGTATGTAGGGTTATGAATGGGTGTATCCATCCATTCCCATGCCCAATACCTCTTCAATTTCATTTGATTTCTAAGTTGATGAATATATAGGGTTTTAACCCAACTTGTGAATTCTCTAAGTATCTATCATGGATATTCNCTAAGTATCTATCATGGATATTCTCTATGCGTGTTTCTAACGTTAAATATGATTTATGGGCATGTTCTATAATATTTTCAATTACAAATTATGATTTCAAAGTTTTACAAATAAGATGCCCATTTGTGGAAGTTCATGAAAAGATGAGATTATGATCTATGCTTCTAGTTATGATGAGATGTTCATGATGAAAGTATGATTTTGAATTACCCATGTCTATGTTAATGTTTTGAGTAATCAAAGTCTATTTCAAGAATGTTTAAGTGATGGGAAAGCCTATATGATAAAGTATGTTTCAGGATTTATCTAAATTTCATGTTATTAGCCTACCATATGCTTTTGGAGTCTAGACTCCCATTCATGTTTAGCTTCTGGTATGGTTTGTGTCAAAGCTTCTCATGTTATAATTTCATATTATGCATGTATGTTATGATTCAGCTTCTTCACTAGATGATGGTTTAGCTTCGCTAAAAATGATGGAGAGCATACGCATGTTTTTGGGAGTAGTGCCTAGCACCGAGTAGGCTAAGGGTCAGTCAACCCTATGCCTCAGAACTACGTTCCAACGTAGGTATGTTCAAATTATTTTGGACCTCCCTTGTGAGCTTCCCCTCCCCGAGTGGGCCTTCAGCTTGATATCGATATCATGGTAACGTCCTTATCCCTACAAAGGCTTTGTACGGCTCTGCCCACTTGAGTGTAATAGTCGGGACTACGTAAGCTCTATCGTGGTAATGTCGATTACATGACGAGTCTCCCATTGTTCCTCATGATTTCAGATATGCATGTTTATCATTCATGATATTATGTTTTCAGCAGGTTTGACCTAATGTTCAGTCTTACTATGATTATTAGTTTTCAGGTTTGGGTCATTCAATTTAGTTATGATATTTAGTTATGTTTAAATCATGTTTTCAGATAATAGCATGTAAGCCCTACTCTAAGACTCATATGATGAAATGTTTATGATATGCATGATCTCGGATTTTACTTAGAGATTTTACTTACCTTGTATACTTGGTACATCTCACATACTGAACATATACTCTATGTTGTATCATTTCATGATCGGGCTCAGATATTTAGGCTTAGTCCCGCTGTTAGCCAGATCCTCGGTGTTAGCACCTTCGAGCCAGAGCTGGTGAGAACTCATCTTTTGAGGGCCCTTCTTTTCAGTTTTATTTTTAGTATTTTTAGTTTTAGACTTTAGTGAGTTAGTTGGAGTATTGTCCCATCAACTTGTTAGTAGTAGAGGCTTATTAGACATAGTATGTATTCAGCTTCATACTTGTGTTATATATTCAGATATTCGATGTTATCAGATTTTTAGACTTCTACTATCTTATATGTTAGATTCTTCCACATTTAAAATATTGAGCTTAGATGTTATGTTAATGCCATGGGTCGACTTAGAGCCTCTCGGGGTTCTTTGTCCGTGTCTCAATTCAGGCCTATGTTCGGGTCATTAAAAATTTAATATTAAAGCATTAGGTTTTCGTGTACTATGGTATCTGAAAGACGCGATAAGTAGAGTCTTTTTCATGGGTGTGAAGTGCACCACACTTATGATGAAGAGGCTACAAAACGTTTAGGAAATGTTTCCTTCTTTCATGATCTATGTCGTGCGATGAAATGTCTCTCTATCCTTCTAACTCGTACTACATGCATTTGCAGAATCATGCCTCCTCACCCAGATAATGGAAGAAGGAACGAAAATGAAAATGGTCACGAGAATGGCAATAGGGATGGGCACCAGTAGGCCCCACCAGCTCCTGAGGATTATGTACCAGAGTAGGTTTCCCACGTAAAGTTTAGGGTAGCCATACAGATGCTAGCTTAGGCTTTTACAGCCCAGATCATCCAACAGGCGGTAGCGCATGTCCCTCCGATTGGGAGTGCGGCGGTGGTGAGGGTCAAAGATTTTCTGAGGATGAACCCTCCGGAGTTCCTTGGGTCTAGGGTGGACGAGGATCCACATGAGTTTATTGATGAGGTTCTAAAGATCACCCAGATCATGGGGGTGACTGGAGAAGGAGTGCACAGATCTAGCCTCGTACCTGTTAAAAGGGGTTATGCACATCTAGTTCAACCAGTGGAAAGATAGCAGGACAGTTAGAGAAGGCCCTATTGGTTGGGATGAGTTCCATATCATATTTCTAGATCGGTTCTTCCCTCGTGAGATGAGGGAGATTAAAGCAGCTGGGTTTGTGAACCTAAGGCAGGGTAAATGATGGTTCAGGAGTATGCCTTGGAGTTCACTCGCTTTTCCAAGTATGCACCTGAGATGGTGGAAGATCAGAAAGCCATAGTGAGTCGGTTCGTGCATGGGATAGCAGACTAGTTGGTCAAAGATTGAAGGACAGGTCCTGCTTCATCAGGATATTGACTTCCCCTAGATGGTTATGTATGCCCAGCAGTTAGAGGCGGTGCAGGTAAATGAGCGGGAGAGGGAGGCCAAGAGGGCCAATACTGATAGCTTTGGATTCTCCCAATAGAAACCTGGTGGTGGGCACCATTAGTAGTCCCACCAGAGATAATCAGACCCTGTGCCGTCAGCTATAAGTGTTCCATCCAGATCTAGGCGCAACTAGAGGGGACGAGCATCAGGCTCACGAGGTCGGGGGAGCAGACCCGCAAAGTCCAGTATTCAAGCTTGTGACAGGTGTGGCGGGAGACACGCGAGCCAGTTTTTGGCAGGTTCAAGTGCTTGTTTCGAGTGTGGGAAGCCCGCATATATGCTTAGAGATAGTCCAGTAGCCAGACAGGGCCACAATAGGGGTCGAGGCCCAGCCACTAGTTCAGTAGCCCCACCAGCATGCTCAGCTCAGCAGGGTGCATCCACTAGTGCAGGGGGTGGTCAGCACCAGAACAGATTCCATGCCCTCGGATCTCATCAGGAGCAGGAGGTCTCTCCAGATATAGTCACAGGTATGTTACGAGTATTCCACCTTAATGTATATGAATTGTTAGATCCAGGGGCTACCTTATCTTTTGTGATGCCCTATGTTTCTAGTAGTTTCGGAGTCCGTCCCAAAATCCTATTAGAACCCTTCTCAGTCTCTACTCCAGTCGATGATTTAGTTATAGCTCGATGGGTATATAAAAATTTCCCTATCACAGTCCTTCTGAAAGTCACCTCAACAGATCTAATAGAGCTAGCCATGATAGATTTTGATGATATTTTTTTCATGGATTGGATACATGCATGTTATGCCTCAGTAAATTGTTAGAACCCGTGCAGTAGAGTTCTGATTTTCAGGTGATCCAGTCCTAGAGTGGAAGGGTAGTTCAACTATGCCTGTAGGTCGCTTCATTTCCTACCTTAAGGCCGAAAAGATGATTTCTAAGGATTGCGTGTACCATCTAGTTAGGGTTAAGGATGCCACATCCGAAACCCCGACTATATGATTAGTTCCTATAGTGTGTGAATATCTGAAAGTGTTTCTAGATTATTTACTGGGAATTGCTCCCGAGTGGGAGATCAATTTTGGTATTGACCTTCTTGCTGATACGCAGCCTATATCTATTCCTCCTTACAAAATAGCCCAAGTGGAGCTAAAGGAGTTGAAGGAGCAGTTGAAAGATCTCCTAGACAAGGGTTTCATCAGACCAAGCAAATCCTCGTGGGGTGCACCAGTTATCTTTTTCCAAAAGAAGCATGATTCCCTTCGGATGTAATTGATTATCAGTAATTGAACAAAGCTACAGTCAAGAACAGGTATCCTATCCCCAAGATTGATGATTTGTTTGACCAGCTTCAGGGTGCTAACTGTTTTTCAAAGATAGACCTCATATCCAGATAGCATCAGCTCAGGGTTCAGGAGAATGACATTTTGAAGACAGCCTTCAGGACTCGGTATGGTCACTATAAGTTTTTAGTTATGTCTTTTGGAATAACAAGTTCTCTTGCAGCTTTTATGAATTTGATGAACAAGGTGTTCAAGCAGTATCTAGACATGTTCATGATTGTGTTCATAGATGATATTCTCATATACTCTCGGAGCAAGGAGGAGCATGTCGCTCATTTTAGGGTGGTGCTACAGACTCTTAAGGATCGCCAATTATATGTTAAGTTCAGCAAGTGCAAGTTTTGGCTAGAATTAGTAGCATTTTTGTGTCATGTGGTATCAAGTGAGGGTGTATAGGTAGACAATCAAAAGATAAAAGCAGTGAAGGATTGGCCTAGACCAATGAATCCTTTCGGATATTAGGAGTTTCTTAGGTTTAGCTGGTTACTACCGGAAGTTTGTTGAAGTATTTTCATCCATTGTAGCACCATTGACTAAGTTGACCAAAAAGAAAGTGAAGTTTCAATGGTCGGAGGATTTTGAGAAAAGCTTCCAAGAGTTGAAGACTCGAATCACCTCAGCACCAGTGTTGACCCTACCTGAAGGAACTGTTGGGTTTGTGGTATATTGTGATGCTTTGAGGACCGGTCTTGGTTGTGTATTAATGCAGCATGGTAAATTTATAGCCTATGCTTCCAGGCAGTTGAAGGTCCATGAAAAAAACTATCCGACTCATGACCTAGAGTTGGCGGCGGTAGTATTTGCCTTGAATATTTGGAGACACTATCAGGACGGGGTCTATGTGGATGTGTTTACGGACCACAAATGCCTACAGTACGTGTTTATCCAAAAGGACCTAAATCTACGTCAGAGAAGGTTGTTGGAGCTTCTTAAAGATTATGATATGAGCGTCCTTTATCATCTGGGCAAGGCAACTATGGTGGCAGATGCTCTTAGAAGGCTTTCTATGGAGAGTGTGTCCCATGTAGATGAGTAAAGGAAAGAGTTATTGAATGATGTGCATCGGCTTGCATGACTAGGAGTTTATCTTGTTAACTCGACGGATGGAAAAAGTCATTGTTTAGAATGGATCAGAATCTTCCTTGGTGACCGAGGTCAAATCTAGACAAGAAGAGGATCCTATTTTGGTAGATTTAAAGGAAGCCATTCAGAATCATAAGGTGGAGTTCTTCTCCCAAGGGGGAGATGGTGTGCTTCGATATCAAGGTCATTTGTGTGTATCGGGAATCGATGACTTGAGGAAGCGGATGTTGCATGAGGCTCATGGTTCCAGATATTCTATTCACTCAGGCTCCACCAAGATGTACTGTGACCTACAGGAAGTCTATTGGTGGAATGGTATGAAGAAGTACATAGTAGAGTTTGTGGCTAAGTGTCCGAATTGTCAACAAGTGAAGGTGAGCATCAAAGACCTGGAGGTGTGCTTTAAGATATTAGTGTCCCTACTTGGAAGTGGGAGGAGATCAATATTGACTTCATTACGGGGTTGCCTTGCACTCGTCGACAATAGTCTCTATTTGGGTTGTTGTGGACAGGTAGACTAAAGTAGATCATTTTCTACCTATCAAAACTACCGACTCAGCGGAGGATTATGCTAAGTTATACATTCGAGAGTTAGTTTAGTTTCATGGAGTATCTTTGTCCATCATATCAGATAGTGGTACTCAGTTTACCTCCCATTTTTGGAGATCGTTTCAAAAGGGACTTGGTACTCGGATCAAGCTTAGCACAATATTTCACCTGCAAACAGATGGTCAGTCCGAGTGGACCATTCAAACTCTTGAGGATATGTTGAGAGCATGTGTAATTGATTTCAAGGGTAGTTTGGATGATCATTTACCAATCATTGAGTTTGCATATAACAACTGCTAACATTCCAGCATTCAGATGGCTCTGTTTGAGGCTCTCTATTGGCGAAGATGTAGATCGCCTATTGGTTGGTTTGAAGTCGGTGAAGCTGCGTTGATAGGACCAAATTAAGTTCATGAGGCTATGGAGAAGGTTCATCTTATAAGGGAAAGGTTGAAAACACCTCAGATTCGTCAAAATTCCTATATGGGTGTGAGGAGGAGAGAACTAGAGTTTAAAGTTATTGATTGGGTGTTTCTGAAGGTATCTCCCATGAAGGGGGTGATGAGGTTCGGAAAGAAAGGGAAACTTAGTCCCCATTATGTTGGCCCGTATCGGATTATGAGACGTATTAGTAGTGTGGCCTATGAGTTCGAGTTGCCCTCAGAATTTGCTTCAGTTCATCAAGTTTTCCAAGTGTCGCTCTTAAAGAAGTGTTTGGGTGATCCAGCTCTAGTTGTTCCAGTGAAGATCATAGGTGTAAAGGATAGCCTTACTTAGTTCTGATGGAGATACTAGATCGTCAGGTTCGAAAGCTAAGAGAAAAGGAAGTAGCTTCACTAAAGGTTTTGTGGAGGAATCAGCATGTTGAGGGAGCTACATGGGAAGCAGAAGCAGATATGATGACTAAATACCCGCATCTATTCCCTCCAGGTTTAGTTTCAGCTTGAGGTACTAGTTTCCTCCTTATCACTCTATTAAGTTTCATGTTCAGTTCATATTCCCCAGTTTCTTTCATGTCAATGTATGTATGTGTGATTCATGAATTCAGTTCAGTCATGTATCTTAGTCCGGAGTCAGTCACTCCGTCAGTTTTCAACTTTAAATGATCAGTATTTGATATGGTAGTTGCATTTCTCAGCTTTTCAGTATGTTTACCCATATTCGAGGATGAATGTTTCCAAGGGGGAGATATTATAATACCACCAATTCCCTAAATAAAGAAATAGGATTTTCTATACTAGGTCACAGGAAGAGTCATCCAGTGACCCATGAGGTGCACCACAAGTCGTTAGGTGACTCGTGGAGTGAAGGGTGAGTTGATAAGTGATTTATGTGCATGTTTTATAATATTTTCAATTTCAAATTATGATTTCAATGTTATACAAATAATATTCCCATTTATGGAAGTTCATGAAAAGATGAGATTATGATCTATGCTTCTAGTTATGATGAGATGTTCATGATGAAAGTATGATTTCGAATTACCCATGTCTTTGTTCATGTTTTGAGTAATCAAAGTCTATTTCAAGCATATTTAAGTATCGGGAAAGCCCATATGATCAAGTATATTTCAGGATTTATCTAAATTTTATGTTATTAGCCTACCACATGCTTTTGGAGTCTAGACTCTCATTCATGTTCATCTTGTGGTATGGTTTGATCCAGGGCTCCTCATGTTATGATTTCGGATTATGCATGTATGTTATGATTCAGCTTCGTCACTAGACGATGGTTCAGCTTCGTTGAAAAATGATGGAGAGCATATGCATATTTTTGGGAGTAGTGTCTAGCATCGAGTAGGCTAAGGGTTATTCAATCCTATGCCTCAGAACTACGTGCCAACATAGGTATGTTCAGATTATTTGGGACTTCCCTTGTGAGATTCCCCTACCCCGAGTATGCCTTCATCTTGATATGGATATCATGGTAGTGTCCTTAGCCCTGGCAAGGCTTTGGATGGCTCTGCCCACTTGAGTGTAATAGTCGGGACCACGTAAGCTCTATCGTGGTAATGTCGGTTACATGATGAGTCTCCCATTATTCCTCATGATTTCAGTTATGCATGTTCATCAGTCATGATATTATGTTTTCAGCAGGTTTGACCCAATGTTCAGTTTTACTATGATTATCATTTTTCAGCTTTGGGTTATTCGATTCAGTTATGATATTTAGTTATGTTTAAATCATGTTTTCAGATAATAGCATGCAAGCCCTACCCTCAGACTCTTATGATGAAATGTTTATGATATGCATGATCTTGGATTTTACTTAGCGGCTTTACTTACCTAGCATACTTGGTATATCCCACGTACTGAATGCATACTCGATGTTGTGTCGTTTCATGATATAGGCTCAGATATTCAGGCTCAATCACGCCGTTAAGAAGATCCTCAGTTTTAGCACCTTCCAGCCAAAGTTGGTGAGTCCTCATCTTTCAAGCGCCCTTCTTTTCAGTTGTATTTTAGTATTTTTAGTTTCAGACTTTAGTGAGTTAGTTGGGGTCTTTCCCCATCAACTCATCAGTATTAGAGGCTTATCATACATAGTATGTATTTAGTTTCAGACTTGTGTTGTGTATTCAGATATTCGACGTTATCAAATTTTAAGACTTTAGCTATGTTATATGTTAGATTCTTCCGCATTTAAAATGTTGAGCTTAGATGTTATATTCATGCCATGGGTCGACTTGGAGCCTCTCGGGATTTTTTATCCCGTTTCTTGGTCCAGGCCTATGTTTGGGTCCTGACATTCATATATGGGTAATTCATAAACATAAATACATGCTAGATACTTCATCATACTTGAAATCATCAATCATAGACTAACTTTTCCATGAACTTGTATAATTGGGCATAATCTTTTAAAACTTCAAATCATGAATTTGTAATCAATTGGTACATAAAACTCTGCCCATGAATCTTGGAACATGCTTTCAAACATGAAGGGAATTGACCCATAGATAAATCATAGAGAATTTCATAAATTTGGGTTAAAACCTCATATGATCATACACTTGAATTAATACTTGAATTCATAAACTTGAAGAGAGATTTAGGCATGAGAGTAAAAGGAAACTCTCATTCATGGCCCTATATACCTAGGTAAGTTGAATCTACACCCTTCCTTGAAAGCCCAAGAGATTTAGGAAAGAACTTGAAGAATTCTAGGCTTGATCTCCTATGAGATCCTCTAACCTTGCATGCATAGGAAGGGAATGGATTAGAATAGGCTAAACCCTCTCAAAACCCTCCTAATAGAGCTTTAAAAGGCGTAGTTTAGGGCTTAGGAGCTTAAAAATTATGAAAATGCCCTTACTTAAATTGTAGAAAATTTTACTCTGCCAAATATCATGACTCACACCACGAGTCGTACCTCCATACCAAGACTCATGGTTACCATCCATAGTCACCACTATTTTTCCTAACTTTCTGAACTTCCCCATGGGTCAGACCATGACTCGTACCACCAACCTATGAGTCGTTAGATCCACCCATAGTCAATGCTTCCAAGATCTTTAGTTCCTCCTCACGGGTGCAGGCCACAACTCATTGTTTCACACTACAATTAGTACCCTGGCTCGTTCTTTCCAAATATAATACATAAGAGATCCCTTACGACTACTGACCACGAGTCGTATCATCAACCTATGAATTGTGGCTTGCTCTCGTAGTTCACTCGTTTAGCTCCTCTATCCTTATAATAAATCGTACATTGACCCATGGTTCCCCAAAATGGGTCGTACAATGACTCGTACCTTCTACCCAAGGTAACGCATTCCTCCAATCATGGTTCATCCTACGACTCATGAAATGATCCCACGAGTCATACCTTGACTCATTGTCACTAAACTCCTATTGCAGATTCTAACCACGACACTTCCTATGAGTCGTACCTTCTCATAATGACTCATACCACAAGTTGACCTGAGAAAAACTTTCCTTTTTTCTACTAAACACATACCAAATATCGGGTCTAGTCTTAGGAACCTTTGGGGTATTACACACAATTCTTCAAAAAGTCACCTCAATCGACTTAGTGGATTTAGATATGATCGATTTTGATGTTATCTTCAATATGGATTGGTTGCATGCTTGTTATGCTTCGATCAATTGTAGAACCTGTATGGTAGAGTTCTGGGTGAACCAGTCCTAGAGTGAAGGGTAGTTCAATTGTGCCTGTAGGTTGCTTTATTTCCTATCTTAAGGCAAGAAGATCTCAAGGGGTTGTTTGTACCATCTAGCTTGGGTTAAGAATTCAATGTTTGAGACCCCGACTCTTCAGTTAGTTCCTGTGGTATGTGAGTATTCGGAGGTGTTCCCAAATGATATACTAGGAGTCCCACCCAAGTAAGAGATTGACTTTGGTATAGACCTACTTCCTGATACGCAACCCATATCCATTCCTCCTTACAGAATGTCTCCAACTGAGCTAAAGGAGTTGAAAGAGCAGTTGAAAGATCTCTTAGATAAGGGTTTCATCAGGCCTAGCAAGTCCCCATAGGGTGCTCCAATTCTCTTTGATCGAAAGAAGTCTCTTAGGATGTGCATTGATTATCGGCAGTAGAACAAGGTCACGGTCAAGAATAAGTATTCCCTCCCCAGGATTGATGACTTATTTGACCAGCTTCAAGGTGCTAGGTGCTTTTCAAAGATAGACCTTAGATCCAACTATCATCAGCTCAGAGTTAGGGAGGGTGACATATCAAAGACAACCTTTAGGATTCGATATGGTCATTATGAGTTTATAGGTATGTCTTTTGGATTAATGAACGCTCCTAAAATTTTCATGCACTTGATGAACAGGGTGTCCAAGCAATATTTGGATATATTCTTTATTGTCTTTACAAATGATATCTTCATATACTCTCAGAGTAAGGAGGAGCATGCCGCTCATTTGAGGATTCTGTTGCAAACTATCAAGGATCATCAGTTGTTTTCTAAATTCAACAAGTGTGAATTTTGGCTGAACTCATTAGCATTCTTGGGTCATGTGGTGTCTAGTAAGAGTGTACCGGTAGATTGTCAAAAGATAGAGGCGGTAAAGAATTGGCCTAGACCTATCAATCCCACTTATATTAGGTTGACTAAGTTGACCTAAAAGAAGGTCAAATTTTAATGGTTGGATGCTTGGGAGAAGAGTTTTTAAGTATTAAAGACTCGACTAACTTTAGCCATGATATTGACCCTACCGGAGGGCACGGATGGTTTCGTTGT
The DNA here is from genome assembly GCA_018107945.1 of Datura stramonium. NCBI lineage: Eukaryota > Viridiplantae > Streptophyta > Magnoliopsida > Solanales > Solanaceae > Datura > Datura stramonium. The sequence goes on along the minus strand of JACEIK010000001.1, from coordinate 1,205,011 downwards.
GTATTATGATGCTTCTAGAATTGGCCTTGGTCGTGTGTTGATGCAACATGGTAAGATCGTTGTGTATGCTTCGAGACAGCTTAAGATTCACGAGAAATATTATCCGACACATGACCTAGAGTTAGCAGTTTTGGTGTTTTCCTTGAAGATTTGAAAGCATTATTCATATGGGTTATATGTGGATGTGTTCACATACCACAAGAGGCTACATTATATGTTTACTCAGAAGGACCTGAATTTGCGACAAAGGAGATGGCTAAAGCTTCTCAAGGACTATGGCATGAGTTTCCTTTATCATTTGGGCAAGGCCAATGTAGTGGCCAATGCTCTTAGTTAGCTGTCCATAGAGAATGTGTCCTATGTTGAGGATGGTAGGAAGAAGTTGGCGAAGGATATCCATAGGCTGGCTGGTTAAAAGTTTGCCTTATAGATTTGATGGATGGTGGTGTTATTGTTCAAAATGGGTCAAAATCAAGGCAAGATAAGGATCCAATCCTAGTAAAGCTAAAGGAAGCTGTCTGGAAATAGAAAGTGGAGATTTTCTCCCTAGGGAGAGATGGTGTGCTTCGATATTAGGGTCATTTGTATGTTCCTGCTGGGGATAACTTGAGAGAGTGGATGTGGAGTGAGGCTTATGGCTCTTTATACTCTATCCATCCAGGTAACACCAATATGTAGCGTCATCTATAGGAAGTTTATTGATGGAATGGCATGAAGAAGGACATAGCAGAATTTGTAGCTAAGTGCCCCAATTGCCAACAGGTGAAGGTTGAGCATCATATATCTGGAGGTATGCTTTAGGAAATTAGCATTCCTACTTGGAAGTGGGAAGATATCAACATGAACTTTATTATAGGGTTGTCTTGTATGCACCAACAACATGACTCTATATGGGTGATTGTAAACAGGTTGACCAAATCAGAATTTCTTATCGATCAAAACTATAGATTCAATCGAGGATTATGCTACACTATAAATTTGGGAGTTGGTTCAATTACATGGAGTTCCTTTGTCCATTATCTTTGATAGGGGTACTCAATTCACCTCTCAATTCTAGAGATCTTTTCAAAAAGGAGTTAATACTCAGGTGAAGCTTAGCACAGCCTTTTATCCACTTACAGATGGACAAGCAAAGTGGACCATTCAGACTCTTGAGGACATGTTGAGAGCATATTTGATTGATTTCAAGGGTATTTTGGATGATCACTTGTCTCTCATCGGTTTGCCTATAACAACAGTTATCACTCCAGCATTCAGATGGCTCCATTTGAGGTTCTTTATGGGTGGAGGTGTAGATCAGGTGGATTGTTCGAGGTAGGTGACGCTATGTTGGTAGGGCTGAATTTAGTCCATGAGCTATGGAGAAAGTTCCACTTATCCTGGAAAGACTGAAAATAGCTTAGAATCGTCAGAAATCTTATACGGATGTTAGGAGGAGAAAGCTTGAGTTTGAGGTCAATGATTGGATGTTTCTGAAGGTGTCTCCTATAAAGGGAGTTATAAGGTTCAGCCAAAAAGGAAAGCTTAGTCCCGGATATGTTGGGCCTTATAGGATTCTGAGGCTAGTTTGCAGGGTGGCATATGAGTTGGAGCTACCAGCAAAGTTAGCCTCTGTACATCCAGCTTTTCATGTGTCTTTGTTGAAAATGTGCATTACTGACCTGGCTTTAGTGAACGATAGCCTTACCTATGAGGATGTTTTGGTTGATATCCTTGATCATCAGGTTCAAAAGTTGACGAACAAGAAAGTAGCGTCAGTGAAGGTTTTTCTGGAGAAATCAACTGGTTGAGGGAGCTACGTGGGAAGCCGAAGCACATATGTTAGCTCGAGACCTGCATCTTTTCCCTTACAGATTAGTTCCAACATGAGGTACCAGTTTCCTCCGTAGTATCTATTTAGTTTCATGTCATGTTCATGTCTCTAAGTTTCTTCCATGTCATAGTATGCATGTAATTTTATAAATTCAATTCAGTCATGTACCTCAGTCCGGAGTCAGCCATTCCATCAGTTTTTTTTAGACTATAGCTTTCAGTTCCAGGATTTCAGCTCTTTCTCTATCTTTCTAGCTTATTTAGCCTCCATTCATGGAAGAATTATCCCAAGGGGGAGATAATCTAACACCCTAAAATTTTCTAAGACTAGACTCAGGATTTGAAATTTGACCAGACAAAGAAAAGTGAGAAATGCCTCAATATGACTTGTTACTAGGTGGTACAAATCGTACTACTAGCCATAGCATGGTGTCCAGGGATGATTGATTGAGTCCATGATAGGGCGTACGATTGGTACCTATGGTAACTAGAGCGTCGTAGGAAGAGATTCAGAGCAATGCTCTAAGATGATATAAGGAACTACGAGTCCAGGTATGACCTATGGTAAGGAGGTGCAGATCGTGGTACGTACCCATGGCATGAAGTTCAGAGGATTATTAGGGGAAGGACCTAAGACCACGAGACTCAGTACAAGTCGTGGTAATGTCCTACGAGTCTAGGACGAGTTGTAACACTGGACGGGACAGTTTTTAATACGAAGTCTCAAGGGTACTTTCATAATTTCCTATGCTTTTAGATTCTAAATAAGGTTGTTTTGGGTTTCTTAAGGGGTGTATTAAGGTGTTTTTCTATACCTAAAACATCATTCTACTCCTAACCCCTCAATTGGAAGATCGAATCATCTCAAGTCAAGATTAGGGTTCTTCATCAAGATCATTCAATTCTCTCTTGGGTCTTCAATTCAAGCTAGGGATTCATCAAGCCTAGGTATATAGGGTTATAAATAGGGGAAATCTTCTATCTCCATGACCAATTTCATCCCTATCTCATGACTTCAAGTCTCCAAGCATGACATGTTGAAATCCTAGGATTAGACCCAATTCTCATGAAATCTCTTATGATCTCTTATCAATTCAAGTCTCTAATGATTAAATTCATGATTTATGATTATGGTTACTCAATTCCTACTAAAATTTCTCATGGATATATACTTTCAAGTTTATGGTGATTTTTGCTAATATGCATGATTCATGAATTTCAAGCTTATAAACCTATGATTTCAAGTTATAATGAATTATCAAAGTGTGCATGAATTTTTATGAATTTTGAAATCTATGATTTTTACGATTTCCAGTTATGAATTCATATTCAAATATGTGTGGATTTCATGAAAAATCAAGTTTATATATCATAGCTAATTGTGGCATTATTTTCATGGTTAGTCCACGCATATCAAGTATGATTATGATTTCATGATTTTAAACTAGCCCATGCAAGGTCAAGTATATTTTTACATTGACGATTATGATCCATGTGCATGCTTTTGGAAGTAGTGTCTAACACCGAGTGCGATAGGGTTACAAGTAGACCCCGAGCCTCATAACTATATGCCAGCGTAGGTATATGTTCATATATGGGGCCTCACTAGAGAGTGTTTCCCTCTGCCCAACGGAGCTCACGAGTGATATCACACCTTATCATTCTTTTTCCTAGTAAGGCTTAGAATGGCTCTACCTACTTGCTCGAGAAAGTTGGAGTATCATGTAAGCTTTATAATGATGGTGTCAGTTCTAACGAAGCTTCCCATTGCTCCTCATGTTTTAATTTGTTGATGTTCATATCTTATAATACTATTGTTTATAGCATATTTGACCCATTGATCAGTTCATGAGTTTCACTTATGATTTTAAATATGGTACGTTATATGATTTCTACTTTCAAACTTTGGGTCATTATGTTTCATCTTATGATGAATATCTCATGATTATGATTTCTTCAAGAATATGGTTTTTAGCATGTCGCCCCTACTTCATATTCTTTCTTATTTTATACTCATGATTTCATACTAGCATTTTACTTTCTCTACATACATAATACATTTAAAGTACTGACTGCATACTCTATGTTATATCATTTCATGATATAGGTTCGGGTGACCAGTCTCAGTCCTGACGTTAGCTTGCTCCCGCTTCAGTCTAGTACCATCCAAGTTTTTGTGAGTCCCCATGATCTGAGGACGGCAATTTTGATTCATGTCTCTTTTACTTATGTCTCTTAGTTTCAGACTTAGCGAGCTAGTTGGGGGTGTTGTCCCATCAGCTCATCTTATGATTAGAGGCTTTTCAGAAAGATATGTATAGATGGTTCAGCATTGATGACTCATGTTTACGCTTATGTTTTTATGTTATGCAGACTTCCACTTATGTTGTGTTCAAGTTTATTTCCGCTTAAAATATGCTCTCTTTCATGTTATGTATATGTTGTGGGTTAGCTTGGAGTTATTCGTGACTCTAAGTCCCATGTCTCAATTCAGGGCCCACATTCAGGTCATGATAATTTCAAAAAACCAAAGTTGAAAAATTATGGTTGAGTAGAAGAGATCCACAAACCATATGTCTATTTTACGATCTGTGAAATAGGCCGACTGGTATTTTGACATATTTTGGTTTTGAGTTTGTGGGCCAATATAAATATTTTTGTTGGGTTTTTTATAAGAGTCTAGTCATATTTCATAGGATATCATGTACAAATAAGTTAGGGCATGGAATACTCTCTAGTCTTGTAGTTTTCATGAAGTTTTCATTACTTTCTTGGATTCTTTTCTACATTTTTCTTAAGTAATTACGTCTTTTTCATCATGTTCTTGTTTTTATTATAGAATTATAAGTAACTAAACCCTATACTGAGGTGAATTCAATATGCGTGTAGTGTTCACAATATTTTCATAATACATGATTATTGGGTTTGAGGATATCTGATTATTTCTCATTTTCATTATTAGTTGGTGGTTGCAAATATTAACATACATCATATTATATCAGTTTTTCTTGGGAGAGAAGACTAGGGTTTCTTAGAAATAATTAGGAAGAACTTGAGACACTAATCCTTATTTAATAGATTCTCTTAAGGATAAGTTAAATTTTCTTGGCATGTACCGATAGTTCTTAAGAAATAACTCTAATGTATTTGAAAAAATCATTTAAAGATAAATCGTTCAATTCTTGGAAATGATTGAGTGATGATATAGTGAATAAGTGCATATTTAGAACAACTCAATTATTTATTTTTATATGAAAACCTAGGACACTACATTCCATAGTACAGAACACAACTTTGATTCTTCAATCATCATAGATTTATAACCAAATCTTTCAATATTCACGAGATAGAATTCAGGACAATCAATTAAGTATAATTTAGTATGTAGATTTTCATGGATATTCCCCGTAAGGTTTGATCCGAACACTGTTGGGTTACTATATTTGACTATGATTTTGTAACATTATCTTATTGGTTTATCAAATTTTGGTTGCATTAATGGGAATACAAACTTGAAATTACTAGTTAGTTTTTACTTTGTTTTAAGTCTTTTCTATTCCATCATACCTCGTTTGCTTTATTTCTAAACCAGGTGATTATGGCACTAAGAGAAGCAGAACAAGAATAAGAAACACATGATGTTGTTTATGCTGCTGCAATGGAAGCTACTCAAGCAGCTATTGCTAATCCACCAAAAGTGGAAAATGTTTTCGCGAACATGGCTTAGGAGACTGACTATACTAATACAATTGTCCCACCTTGTATCGATGCCCACATCATTCAAAATTGAGTATAGCATCTATACAATGCCAAAAGCTAAGTAGTTTCTATAAGTTCACTACCAATGATCCCCATCAATATCTAAAGAAATTTCTTGGTGTGTGCAATGCATAAGCAGAATCATACTTCTGATGATTTGATTCAACTGAAGGTACTTAAGTTCTCCCTTTCTAATGAAGTCAAAGTTTGGTTCCTTAGCTTGCCACCAAACTCCATTTATACATAGGTGAGTTGGTAAATATGTTTCTAAAAAGTGGTTCCCTCTGAGCAAGAAGGCTTAGCTAAGACACAAGATTTTTTCACTTCAAACAAATCATAAGGGAACAACTATTTGAAGCATAGGAGTGCTTCAAGCGATATCGATTATAGTTTTCAAATAATGGGTTTTCAGAGAATATTCTTCTGGAAAAGTTTTATATAATTTTTGGATCCTCTGAATTAATTTGTCATCAATGCAACTGGTGGTTTTTCATTGGCAAGACCTTCACAGGAGTTAAAAATCTATTGTACAAGGTGACCAAGCACAATCAGGTCTGACATTCAGGTGAGTCTAATGGAAGTATTTTGTATGGGAGTCCTTTGCGAAAATATATTATCAAAGAGAACCAAGAGTGAGATCGATTTTCTCCAACATGGCCACTAACACTAATTTATTGACCAAAAGGTTCACTAAAAGAAGTTTTAAAAAAATAAATACAATTGATGAAATTCAAGAAATGTTATAGGTAAACATTGCATAACATGTGAATCAATATTTAGAGGCTCCTCTAATGTAATTTGAGGATACAAATTATATCAACAGCTCAGGGTGGCTATCAACGACAAAGATACTAGGGTTCAAATTACCAAAACCAATATAGAACTCAACTGCAAGGATAGAGTAACCAGGATTTAGGCTATCAGAATCAGGATGGTCAAAGTCAAGGTAAATGGAATAATAACTAGAATAATAATAGAAACAACTTTTGGAATCGTAGTTCCAGTAGTGGTTAAAGAGTCCTTCGTAGGAAAAAGATAGCTTAAAGTTGGAAAGCATACTGAAAAGGGTCTACAGAATCAAGAGCGAACTGAAAATGTTACGAGGAACTCTCATAAAATTGTGAGTTCCCATATGACCTTCATTAAAAAGTTAGAGTTGCAAATAAGAGATATATCTAGAGAGAAAAATCTTCCACAAAAGGGACAACTTCCAAGTAAATACAGTTGAAAACCAAACCAGTAATGAAAAGAATTCTCCATCAGACTACATGGCTATAACCACTCTAATGATAAATTTCTCCAGTCAGATGTTGAGGCCTCTGGTATTAAGGATGATGCAAGGTAGAAGAACCAGGTATTGCAAATGAGAGTATTGTAAAAATATAAAAGCTTCAAACGCTAGCATTAAGGAGGCTGAAGAAAAGGTGTCTGAGGACGTTCCAAAATCTTTGCCCCACTTCCGAAGCCTATTCCCTCATTTCAACAAAGACTGATCAAAAAGGCAAAGAAGGCCAAAGTTAAAAAATATGTGGATATTCTGAAATAAGTAGTGGTAAATGTTCCATTCCTGGATGCCATTCAGAAGATGCCTGGGATTGAAAATGCCTAAAAAATATGATGATCAAGAAAAAAATTGAGAAAATGAAGTGGTCAATATTACTCACTAAGTCAACTCTATTGTTTCAACTGAAGAGCTACAAAAATAGGAAGATCTGAGAGCCTTTACTATTCCTTGCACTATTGACTTATGTGAGTTTTCTAGAGCTTTAATGGATCAAACATCAATATGATTCCATTCGCCATCTACAAGAAACTAGAATTGAGTAAACCTAAGGCTACCAGTATGTGGTTGTAGATAGAAGATAAGGCAATGAAAAAACCATTGGGGTTTTTTATGATGTTATGGTAAAGATGGGTAAGTTCTCTCTACTAGCAAATTTTTACATTCTACATTGCGCGGCTGACAAGGAGATCCGTATCATTCTAAGGGTACCCTTCTTCGCTATGAGGAGAGTTCTTATGGACTCAAAAAAAATTAAATTAAATTTTGAGTGAAGGGAAAAACAGGTGACCTTCAGGGCTTGTAAGGGGATAAAACTGCCCAGAGATTATGCATATATATATATATATATGATCAATAGTGTTGAGGAATTGGAAAAAGCGTCTAAGCTCAAACCATTACTAGCTTAGGTAAGGTGTTAGTTCGTGGTTTAGAATCACAAAGTGTCATTAACTATCTCACCTCTCTTGAATGACTTGGAGACAGAAAAACTAATGGAGTTGATAACCAGATATCAGGGTATTCTCAAGAGGGAGAAACAGAATGAAATGTCTCATCTTGGATACTATTTGAGACTTGAACCATAATAGTGATTGCGTAAACCGTATCGTACTGTGATGTTAAAAGACGTGCTTCTTGAGTGGCAACCCATGTTTTTCATATATAAATATGGTATCTACATCATGTTGCGACATTAAATCAAGTACTTCTTGAAAGGCAACTCAAGATTAATCTCTAAAATTAATTTTTGTACTTGATTTTCTTTGATTTTTGATGTATATTGTGGTGTCGGTCTACAAAAAAAGGGATAAAAGGAAAAAAAGAAAGTAAAACAGGGAGTTGAAAAAAAATTAGAAAATTGACTCTGGGAGGATTGTCTATGGGCCGTAAAACTCATTTACGAATTGTAAATGAGTCAGTTATCCTGTATTTCATGTAAGCCCACAAGGTACTTGCAAGCATACGGGCCTTCAAATGGACTTATGGATTGTATGTTAGCTTGTGCTTGAGGAGTGGTCAAAGATAAGTTATTAGATAAGGGAGTAAAATTAAAGTCATCCACTTATAATCTATATATGAATCGTACCTGAAAAATACAGAGTGTATGTGAGTTCGTAAGCGAAAGGCAAAGGACATTGATGAAGGCTGAAAAATGTAGGTACACCTCAATGTACGAGTCGTATAATGAATTCATAATCCAATTTACGGACATACATCCATGTAAACATCCATGGCCCAAGTAGGTAAAGTATGAACCAAGCCATAAATGGATTCTATGGTACCATTTATGGTCGTATTTCCCAACTTATCGAGGATCGGATATTATCCATTTACAAACCGTAAATTCCAAACTATAGCTATAAAATAGGAAAGGGTATAACTACCCAACTCTCTTATCTCATCCTAACTTTCAAAGTTTCGCAGCTCCCTCTCTTTTCTCATAGTTGTGAACTCCCAAAATCCCTCAAATTCCTTACTAATCTCACTTAATCCCTCACATCACGCATCTAATACTCATCCTTCTCCCCTATACACTAGTGTCATGCATACAGACACACCAAAAAGAGCAAAATCGAGGCCCTCATCTGCTTCACTTCGCCTCCGCACACAAAGCACATAAACTCCAAGTATGAAAGGCTTACCATTCTTCTTAAATTGAACTATGTAAGGATGTGCATCAGTGGTGGTGGCTGCTCCGATCCCCAACTAATGCGTGCTTGTAGAGTCTCAATTCAAAGGTTTACAACCCAAGAATGCTCACATGGCTTAGGAATGAAAACCCTAATTTTTTTCCGGTGTGTTTGTGTGCATACATGATGTGAGTAACTTGTTGAGGGTATGGGTATGATGTATTGGTTGTTTTAGTTCCAACAATGGGCCAAATTTTGGAAAATCACACTAAACTCGAAGGGAAGACGACTTTCACGGATCATATGTTCCATATATGCTATAAAAATTGTACCTCTTTCATAAAGTCCCAAAAATTTATGAAATAATGCTAAGTGTTAAAACTTCTATTCCACGAAAAGATTTACAGTTGTAAATTTCTTTTACGGACATAACCTCTGCCTTTGTTCAGAAGTAGGAAAATTGATAGACTGTTTAGGGTGATTTCTGTTCTATGATAGGATTTATGGTTGTAGATTCTATAAGGATTGTAGATTCCATGAGATTGTAAATCCTACCATGGTTAAATAAAGAATAAAATAAACATTCTATTTAAGGACAATAATTTGACTTCCTTACTTACGGTATAAGATACAAAATATAAAGTCACTTCACGATCCGAATCATCACCCTTAGTGAGGACCCCTAAACGAAGATTTATGATTTATAACTGGATCTGTAAACAATACTTCAAGAGTGGAGATTGAGACTAACTCTTACACGAGGAAACCTCTAGATAGAGAGAGGTTATCATTGAACTAAAGTCTCGTGAAATTAACGATTCAATAGTTGAGACGTTTGCTCCATGCATATTTTTATGTCCATTGGGTTGTTCATCCAATATAGTCAACAAAATTATTATGTGACCTTAAATTTTGGGCTAAATATACTAGAAACATCATCTATTTAAAATTTTATATTAAGTAACTAGTTTTTGGACACATGCGTATATCCGCATTAAATAATTAAATATAGAATTGCGATAAGTGTAAATTCAAAATGATTGAACTTGCGTTTTGGTTACCTTAGTTTACAAACCATGTTTTGATGAAAATTAATTATAAAGCGTGACAGATCACCTAAATAAAATAAAAGACTAAATTTTTTTTCAATATTAATAACAATTCTCCTTATTTACTCGGTTCAACAAATGACTTTATTCATTTATTTTTATTTTAATGTGTGTGTGTGTGTGTGAGAGATATTTGATGGTGGTGGTAGTAGTAGTAGTAG
>JACEIK010000001.1:1181923-1192573 GCA_018107945.1 Datura stramonium | reverse complement strand
ACTTCACGTTCCTGACTTCCCCTCAGCCTCACCACACGGGGTCACGGCCACACCAGTCAGGCAGTCACCAGTTGTCCTCTCACCTCACTCCTCTCCTCTCCTCATCAGTCGACAATCTCCTCCCGCCTAGACGCCTCCGCCGACCGCCCGTCGCCGTCGGCACCCCCATTTCCCCAACTCCCCATCGGCCATCGCTCTACCGTCAGTCGTCACTCGTCAGTCGTCTCTAGTTCTCTCATCTTTGCGACTCTGCCTCTCCAATCTCCAGCCTCCGCCCTCCAGCTCCAGGTGACCACTTTTTTCTTTTGTTATTTGATCTATTGCTTGCCAATATTTGGATGGAGTGCTTTGTGGTTATTGCACTTGCACTTATCTGGGGAAAAAGGGAATTTTTGAGTTATGGGTAATGCAAGACTATGGTGTCAACTGTCAAGGAATCTTGGAATGTTATTTTTGTTCTTTATTTCGCTATACCGAAATATAAGTTCGATGAATATAAAGTGATACTGTGCTGCAAAATTTTGGATGTTGTTGGTCCTATATTTGGGACTAACCATAGATGATTTGTTAGTTTATGGCCTGAACGTGATTCCATTGAAGAAGGATTTGCTTATATAGAAAGCTTGATCTTTTCAAAACTAGTTACTTAGTATTTATTTAAGGTATGATCGAGCCACTTTTTCCTTTTGTTAGTTGTTCTAGTGCTCGCCAATATCTGCTACCATAATGTATTCACCAAAGCCGTCAACTTGCTTATCTCATGTTCTCAGTGGTGTCTGGAGCTATGGTTGAACCTCTCCATCTCTTTTGCCTATTATTGCTTGTCTAATCATATATACTAATTGCTATGAGTAATGCACTGTTTGCTCTTGAGCTGTGTTTAATGGTTATTGTGTTTAGTGGTCTCTAGGGCTTGAAAGATGTTGGCCAAGTAATCTTCCCAGCAATAACAATGTATCATTTACTTTTAAAACTTTGAGTATTCTCTTTTCTTTTTAAACTTAATGTCGTCATTGTGGTGAGATCGAGGTTATGGCCGACCTCAACTCGTGTATTAACGATAAGTCTTTACAAAAAGAGATGAAGCATTAGAACAGCTCCGTTTAAGGATGAAATAGGCACCATCCATCCTATAAAAACAAACAAAAGGATAATGACATATGTTACAGATGTGGATGTAAGTCATCCATTCTAGAGTTGTAAAACCAAAAAACTATATTACAAAGGCCTTCGTTTTGGTTCTGAATCTAAAACTGGTTAGTTGATCATCACCATTCTTTAATTAGGTTGATAAAGAATGGGCTGCTATGAAGAAAGTAGTTGTTTTCTTGTGTTATTAGCTTTCATTGTATTGATCAAAATTTGTATGAATTACTTGTTATTCATTGATTGGGAGTTTAATATGATAAATTCATCTTAGCTATCCTTGATGATATAGTCTGAAGCTTCTGGAAATTACATGGCCTCTCAACAGGTTTTCCAACAGGGAAAACAGCTTCAATCTAAACTCAAGCCTAATAAATTTTTCACACACGTCATGAACTTAGTTTCCTTGAGAACAAAAAAATGCATCTTCAGTGACTTAAACCTTAATATTGTTTATTTTGAATAGTCTTTGGAATCACTTTCACTATACATACTGAATAGTTAATACTTTGATTCTTTGAATAGTCTTTGTCTTTTTGATATATCATCTGTTGGTTGTTGATTTGTTGGTTAATTATTTATGATTGTTCTTTTTANAATTCAGAATAATTATCATTTTAAACTGCTGAAAATAGAATAGAATTACTCCATTGACTTAGGCATTTATTTGTCAACAAAGCAATCCATCAATTGCTTAATTAAATATAAAAAGTGAGTGCACTACACCTTGTCTCACAATTATAAAATTGAAAAGAAATACCCCCAATTGAGCTGGACATGTGCATCTCATATCTATAGCACTATTAATTAAGTGAAACAATTTGATTTCTTGTTTTGTAATGTAAAGTGAACTGGGTTGTCTAATCTTTTAATTAAAGAAATGATAAAGGTAAGTAGACTAGTCTCTGTTCCCCATCTAGAAAAAGCCTCTTAGCCTAATGATAACAAAGCTACTGAAGCAGAGAGATTAAATCTGCAAGACCTTATTCTACCAAAATTGCAATAACTGTTCACTGATACTATCCTACCAAATTCTAGCCCAGAGAAATGGCTTATGCTGCTCTTTCTTCACTTATGTATACATTGGAGCAACTCTTGAAACCTAACCAGTGTTTGGTCTGTCGTAGCTGTGCACAAGAACATGTTGAATCTGTCTATCAGAGTCTTTGTGATCTGCAAGTTTTCCTTGAGGATACTACAAAGGAAGCCAAAGATAGTGAAACTCTCAAGGTTATAGAAAAGAGGATCATAGATGTAGTACACAAAGCAGAAGATAGAGTTGATTCAAGCCTAAGAAGCATCATTCTAGCAGATTGCATAGAGAATCGAGAAGCGGCTTGTAAATTCTTCGAGGAAGAATTTCTAAGAGTGGAAAAAGATGTTGATTCTCTCAGGAAAGAGATGCTGGTGATCGAGTTTAACAAGCATGGAAGCAAATCTGCAAAATTAGCAAGAACTCCCTCCTCACCAGAACAAAGTACAATTGAGGAAAATACTATTGTTGGGATGGAGGATGAATTCAACACCATACTTAATTGCCTCACTTCCCAAACAGACGAGTTAATTGTCATACCAATTGTCGGTATGGGCGGTATAGGTAAGACAACTCTTGCCAGAAAAGCTTATGATGATTCATCTATTCGCGCTCGATTTGATAAACATGCATGGGTCACTATCTCCGAAGAATACAATGAGAGACAAATGCTTCTTGAAGCGGTCTCTTCAATTACTGGAAGCTATAATAAGAAAATGAGCGATAATCAACTAATGGAGATTGTGTATAAAGGTCTGAAGGGTAGGAGATTTCTTCTTGTCATAGATGATATTTGGAGTACTGAGGCTTGGGACCAAATGCAACGAATATTTCCAAATGACGACAATAAAAGTAGAATTTTGTTAACCACTCGGCTCAAGTATGTTGCTGATTATGTCAGCTGCCCTGATTTTCTGCCTCATAGTAAGTCTTTTCTAAGTATAGATGATAGTTGGAATCTATTTACCGAAAAATTATTCAAAAAGAATCTCTGTCCTCCTCTACTAGAAGAAATAGGGAAGCATATTGTACAACAATGTCGAGGATTACCTCTCTCGATTGTTGTGGTTGCTGGACTTCTTGGAAAAATGGACCCAACGCATGATAATTGGAAGAAGGTTGAGGAAAATATAAACTCACTCTTTGGTACGGTATCTGAACGGTGTCAATCAATTCTTTCTTTGAGCTACAGTTACTTACCCCAATATTTGAGGGCTTGTTTTCTCTATGTTGGAGGTTTTCCTGAAGATGAGGAGATTGATGTTTCTAAGTTGATTAGGCTATGGATTGCTGAGCAATTCGTAAGGGAAAGAAGCAACAAAAGGATAGAATTGGTGGCAGAGGAGTATCTCGAAGAGTTAATTGATAGAAGTCTACTTTTGGTTGGTAGACTAGGGGATAATGGAAAGATGAGGAGTTGCAAAATTCATGATCTTCTTCGCCAATTTTGCATAACAGAAGCTCGCACTGAAAATATTATGCATGTCGTGAATGGGGATGTTCCTGTGTCCTCAGAAGCCATAGATGATCAACGACGAGTGATCTTTCTGTCTAAACATCAAAAGAAGCATATTTATTGTACAATGCATAACAATGGTATTACAAGTATAACCCGCACCTTTATTTCAATGGAGTATTATGATTTTTTTCCAGAACAGATTTGTCCCATTGCTTCACAGTTCAAGTTGATTAAGGTGTTGGATGTACTTTCAATGGATTACGATTTCTCTTGTGTGATACCACAACTAGTACATTTGAGATATGTTAATGCAAGAATTGAGGAAGCTCTTTCACTAGCCAAATTAAAGAATTTGCAGACCGTAAAACTTCGAATTCTTTACAAGAAAAAGTTGAAGATCCCACTAGATATCTGGACAGTGTCAGAGATAAGACATCTGGATATTGGATTTCCAGTATATGTATCTAATCCTCTTGAGGCAGAAGCTCACAATATTGGAGAACAATCTTTTTTTCTCAATAACTTGCAAACACTTCATCTCTATTACTCTCTTTTTGTTGCTGAAATCATAAGAAGAACTCCCAATCTGAAAGAGCTAAAGATTTTAGATGATTCTCAGCATCCTGACTGGCCTGCTATTCTTGATTCTCTGAGTCTTCTAGAGGAGCTGGAGACACTCGACATAGCAACAGAACAAACTTTGGACCAGATGATTTTCTCTAGGGATATTTTGCCTCGTAATCTCAAACAATTGATATTATCATATACTAGTATACCATGGGAAGTTGTGAATTTGCTGGCTGATTTACCCAATCTTGAGGTGCTCAAAGGGAATTATGGATTCCGTGGAACAGGTTGGAGACTAAATGAAGATGTTGTGTTTCGCAAATTAAAATATCTACATATTATGTTTGAACGTCTGAAAAGGTGGGAAACAACTGGTAGTGATAATTTTCCGATGCTTGAGAAACTATTACTGAAAGGTTTTTATATACTGGAGGAGATTCCCCGGAGTATTGGAGATATAATGACACTAAAATTGATCCAAATAGAATATTGCTGCTCTGAAGTCATGGCTAGTGCAAAGAAAATTCAAGAAGAGCAACAAAGCTTGGGGAATTATGAGCTTCAAGTTCAAATTTATAGGTATGTCTGCCAATTCTTAATTAATATGTTCTTGTGGTCTTTTCTGTTTTCTTTCATTTTTGTTTTCTTTTTTGGGAATAGTACTCCTCCAATCTATATATGCTGTTTGGTGGTAGATGTGCTCTATCACAAGAAAAGTTAATTGTCTTGAAAGAAAAGTTCAAAGTTATATATCTCTGGGGTAGAAAATTGGAAAAACGATTCTGTGCTCGTAAGGTTGTAACATATGCATTAAACAAGCATTACACATGCATATTTTATACCACAAATAAAATTTTAGTGTTCTAGAGATCCATGAAGATGGGAAGAGTAACAGAATATACTTGTTTGATATACAAGTGCCATGTTGAAATTAAGCCATGAGCGGAGCTAGNGCTGTTGGTCCAATGGGAGCAGCTAGTGTTGGTCCAATGGGATCAGCTAAAGCAATTTTTCTTTAGTTTCTCATTTAGTGTTCGATATTTATATAATGGGCCTCGATTAATTTGGATTCACGCACTTAACGATCATTTAAAAATAGATGCTCTTTAGAAAGATTTATTTTTTCATTCCGGAGCTCAAGCCCAAGACTTTTGGTTAAGGAAAAATGAGGCCAATGTTTACCTATATGGCTATATAGATTTATAGGTTAGCATTTATTTTAAAAAAATATTAAGTATTTAAAAATAGAAAAGTACTTTTTTATAATTTAAAAACTAAAATGAAAAAAAAACTATGTTGTGCGTTCTTTATTTCTTTTTGTTTTTTCTCTGGTTTCAATCATTGAAACAATTATATTGAAATGTCAAAAGAATAATTTAATATCAAATTGTAAACTTCTTGAATCAGGTTCTATTATTTAAGGGGAAAAAGAACAAATATATCCCTCAATTGCGATTTAGAGTGGATACGCCGTTAAAAAACGGATGCATATATATATATATAGGTGGGGGGGATTAGCAAAATTGAAAAGATTTTTAGTATCTTGCAATCATTTTGGAGAAAATGTGCGATGATATGAAAAGATAGGACTCATTGCTCTGCTTTACTTGATTGTTTCATTCTTCTACAAGGGCTTGAGACACTAAACATATGGTTAGGCCTATCTACCCTTTGGGTAAAGTTAGTTCTCCTTTTAAGCAAGAAGCAGTGGAAGCCAGGAGTTCAACTATGTGTATATCTAGATTATCTTTAGCTAGTTTGACTGTGCAGTATGTGTTAAATAGAATCACTAAATCTAATATCTATATTATAGGACAAGTGGTAGAATTTCAATCCGAACCATGAAGTTAAAATCTTGATTACATTTCAGTTTAGCTTGAAATAGATATGTATAACAGATAACATGATACCGCAAATATTATGCACCTTCAAATGCACAGCACAGGCATACACGTTACCTGAGTGTGTGTGTGTATGTGCACACCTTCAAACTGGAATTTAGTTGAGTGGACTGTTTCAAGAACCCAAATACATATCCCAAACAAGTATTGAGTACATCTTAAAACATATATAATCCAATTCCAGAAAACACAACAATTAATATCATGGTTTTATTTCCCCTTCTAATCTGCCACTTTTATCCCTTCTACTTTCTCAATGAACTCAAGAATCATAAGGAGTGGCAATCAAAATAAGGTCATCTTTTCTTGTTGCAGAAACTCCAGGTGACTCTGTCATGTCAAGACTTTGATGACTTTGTCCATTAGGGAGTTTCCAGTCGAAGTGATAAAGTAACTGAGCTAAAAGTTGTCCAACATTAGCCAAACCGAATAACATTCCTGGACACATCCTTCTACCTGAACTAAACGGAACAACTGATGATGATTTCCAGTGAAGTCGACAGGACTATTCTCGAGTCTTTCAGGCAAAAAACTTCAGGATTGTCCCAACTTTCAGGATCTCTTCCGATTGCCCATGCATTAACTAAAACTCCAGCTTTAAGAGGTATATCGTACCCGTCAATCTTTGTTTCCTTCATGCATTCTCTAAGTACAAATAGAGGTACAGGAGGATGCATCCGTAAGAGATTTCTTGCTAACTTCAGGTACTTTAACCTTCAAGATCAATCTGTTGAAAATCTTTCTTTCCATTCAGGATTGTCTTACTTCAGCTTATTGCCTTTGCTAAAACGTTCGGATTCTTCATCATTTCAGCAAATGCCCAAGTTATAGTTGTCGATGTTGTTTCAGACCCCGCGGAGAACATGTCCTGCATTATGAAGAAATAGAATAAAAAACTAATAGCGGAAGGTATTTTACACTATCAAATCACTTCAATCAATATCACAATTAAACCATTCATAATAAGTGGGACTACTAATTAACCCAAAAAATAAGGCTGAAGGATTTGACCCCAATGAAGGCTTAAAGAAATTTCTTAACACTGTCAGTGTACATAAATTAAATCCTTTCTCTAATTTATACACTCTCCCACATCTTTGATACAGAAAAGAAAAATTCACTTCAAGGAATAGATGTTAGCCGCAAGTATAAAAGAATAACAATTGTTAGCTGGAGTTGAACAAGGAAGCTCATTTTAATTTGTGTTATGCCAGTAGTCAATAGTCATGTTAAAAGTTTTTACATATTTATCCTTTTGCTAACTATCCATAAGAAAGATCCAGTAAATTAGTGCAAAAAAAGTAAGAACAATGTCCTCTCTTGTAAGTCGCCTTCATTGGTATTAACTATTAAGCGAGGATAATAAACCAAACTATTTTTTTTTGTTGGTATAATCATCTAGTATTCGGAACTGGCTGAATCGACCTAGGGCGTATTCAAGGGGAAAGTTCTTTCTACCTCAGTAAGATTTTCCATTCATAGCTGAAACGGTTGGTTAATTGAGATAGAAAACTTACAAGTATTATTGCTTTGATATTGTCATCAGTGATGGGAACTTGAAGTTCTCCACTTTCTCTAACTCTTAGCATAACATCAATCAGATCTTCGCTTCCAAATTCACCGTACCCTTTCCCATTCGCTCGGTTCTGTTTGTGCTCATTCAGTACATATTCCAAGATTTCATCGACCTTACCATGTACCTTCAATAGTCTAGATTTTGAACCACCAAGGTCATGAAGGAATTTCCATTTTGGGAAAAAATCAGTAAGATTAACTGCAACTGACAATGATAAAATTTCCTTCATAAGATATATCAACTTGTCCTGGTGCTCATTGCATATCTTCCCTAAAGCTGATCTACAAGTTACCGAACTAGTAAACCAAATGATTTTTTCAGTAAGGTTGACCGGAAGATCGGACATGGATCTTATAGGTAAATCATAATTCGACGACTCATCTTGACGAATCAACCTAACAAAGTTGTTGACCATCTTGGTGCTCAAGAGTTCCAGTATGCATATTTTGCGAATCTGTCTCCAGTATGCACCAGACGGAGAAAATACTACGTCTGTACAACCATAATGAACAATGTCCCCATAAGTGAGTTTAGGCCTCGTTGCAAAAACGAGGTCCTGAGTTTTAATTACCTCCTTCGCCATTCGAGGTGATGATATGACAATCGCAACGTCTCCGAGCTGTAAGTACATGAGAGGCCCATAACGTTTTGCTAAATTTGTTAGGCCATGGTGAGGAAGTGGACCTGCCAATGCCAAGTGGTGTAGGTGTTAGGCCATGGTGAGGAAGTGGACCTGCCAATGCCAAGTGGTGTAGGCTTCCAATAAAAGGTAGTTTCCATGGACCTGGAGGCAGTTTTAGCTTTTGGTTTTTCCATTTTCTCAGTAAAAGAAAGATGAAGAGCAAGACTAATGCTGCAACAAAGTTGAAGAATTGATAAATCTCCATTTCAGTAGGAAAGGAAGAAGGTATTGATATATGGATATGCTCAATCAGTTTGATTATCAATTACGCATAGTGGGATACTCTTTGTCTTATCAAATTATAATAAGTGCAAGACCTCTGGTCATCAAATTTTGTTTGCTATAGTAAAGTTAAAATGCTCACTTCTCAGTGCTTTTCCATATAAAAAAAAGTGGACCCAAAGTTTGTGGACCATAAGTTTGTGGATCATAAGTTTGTGGATTTGAATTCACTTTTTCGTGAGATAAAAAGAAGCTTCACGGACTTACATAACTAGTGTCAATTATATGAATCACGTAATAAAAATTTTCATACAAAAATAACACAGATGACAGAGAGTTTGGTGGATTCTAAATAAAAATGAGTTCCATGTGCAATGTTTTATGTGGTGAGCTGATCAAGGTGGATAAATCATGCACACTTATCAATGCTTTTGAACAATGTTTCCATGTGACATATTTTCACTGGTTTAACTTATTAACGTGTGTAGGATATGGATTTTTATTTGATGATGAGTTATTAGATTTGAATTTCAAGTACAAACTTATAAGGGAAATGGGGCAAACATACCTCTCAATTTGGTGATTTAGAGTAGGTATATTTTTCATTAGAACAAAAAATAAAGGGTGAAAAATACGCATAAAGTATCACAATTAATTGAGTTTCATATCTGAACTATTAGATCTGTGAGTTTCCTATCTGAACTATCATCAAATGTTTATCAAAGCACATCTCAGCTATCAATTGCTCATTTTTCTTACTTGAACGATGGTGATATTTCAGTTAGAAAAAGTGAGCAATTGATAGGTGAGGTGTGTTTTGATAAACTAATAGTTCAAGTAGGAAAAGTAAACACATGATAGTTCGGATAGAAAATTCAAAAAACCAAAATACTTTAAGTATATTTTTGACCCTTCACCCTTAAAAAAATGGTGCATATATACTCTCGTCGTCTGACAAGCGATGCATATATACCTCAGTTTCTAACAAATGATGCATATAATCCCGAACCTCCACTCCACACCTCACGTCACCCATAGTGTTTTGTTTTGTTAGATTACATATTGTTGGCATAATACTTTTTTGCTTACTTTTAACAAACAGTAGAAAATAAATAAAAAAACTCTATAATTTTTCAAAAGAATATTTTCTAGAAAAATACTTTCCGCCGTACCAAACACACCCTATATTGGAATGAGAAGTTTCAAATATTAGCGTAGACAAAATACTAGATAATTTTGTCACAAGCTCAATGGATAAAGTTATCCGATGCTTGTGTTGATTAGAGGTAGCAAATATTCCGTGGAATTAGTTCAGCTGTCGCAGACGTGTTGATGATAGACCCTAGATACCAATGTCAAATCCGGAAATTTAGTACTTAATCTTGCCAGTGCCACACCCAAATGAATTTGTCATTTGAATTCAAATATTGTGAATCCCAACAATTAAAACTAAAAAATGAACCAAAYCCAACTGAAATCTACACAATTTTACCTGCGTTATTGCCAAGAACTAGGTATATCAAGCTTCGAAGCAGAAAAAATCTGTAAAATTTAGATATATGTAAAAAGAAATAGCTGAAAGAAATAGTTGAAACAAAGGTAAAGCGCACACAAAAAAAAAAGGCATCAATTTCTCCATATGTAAGAATAAAAAAAGGTTACCTTTTAAATAAGAAGGGTTCGTAAGACAAAAAATGTCGAAGATTCTTCTAGAACCTTCAGGTGGGTTCTCCATGGTTGATGATGATGGCAGTGAAGCAAAAATAAGCTGTTTTGCAGCGTCGAAAGTGCAGAGCGAGTGGCAAAGCGGTAATTAGATGGGATTTTGGAGGACAGTGTGGTGAAGGAATTAGTGGTCGTTTGACCGGCTGTATAAAAATAGCATCTGAATAAGGTGTATTACTTGTGTTATGATTATTTTTTTATGTATTATTTGATTTGATGTATTTAAAATAATATATATTGATTAATTTTTTTAAAAATATATTTGTTTAGAAAAGTACCGTTTACAAATACGAAGGAATATGTTTTAAGGGGTAATTGTATCTTTAACCATGTTAATGC
>JACEIK010000001.1:1159276-1176305 GCA_018107945.1 Datura stramonium | reverse complement strand
ATACACGTGATAAGTATGTATACACAGACCAGCATATTGCACAAAATATTTATATATATTTTAGACACCATTATATATTTTTGTATATTTTTATAGAAAGTTATTTTCTACATTTTTAGGATCAGATTTCTTGCTCGACAGTCGACACCACTCTACCGGCACTGTAAGTTCCTGTGTCTCTCACGCAAATACCCTAATCTCTTTACAGTTCAAATTGTGTATTTGTGTTGCAATGCTCTTTTTCTGCTGCCAATACTTGGTGAACTTTACCAGTTAATTTGCGCACCTTGTTTGCTTTCCATAGCAGCAATACTGTCGTGAAAATTTTCTGCTTTGATATTCATGTTATTGTTGCAAAATTACCTCAAATTTATTAGTCAATTCACCCGGTTGGTATTTTAGATTATGTATATTCCCCATTTTCCATGGTGACTTTTCTCGCTACTTGATCCCCAGCCTTCCCACATCCACTCGTCAGGTAAGTCTCGACCTCTTCCTCCTCTTTTCTCTTTTTATGTTCTTTTCCCCTTTTTCTTTTTTCTTCACCAACAGCACAAACCTATCCCAATCCAATTTGGAATCCAACATTTTGGGCGTAAATGATTTCAGAGGGGAGAAACTGAGATGGGTGTTGTTGAAACCTGAGAAAAAAATGATATGGGTGTTGTTGAAACCTGAGATTACTCCCTTAGTGAATTGCAATTGATGCTTGGGACCTAATGAAGGGTAGGAACAGAGAAAGGTCTTTGTTTCTGAAGTTGATTTTTTATTTTTTGTTTATAATTAGCTCTGTCCACCGAGACCAGAACAGATGACAAGAAATCAGCTAGTATTTTTTTTTGTCTCTGTTGAGTATTGAACTGAGGCCTCATGATTCTACCATTGGCCCATACCCTTGGGTGCTTGTTTCTGGAGTTGATTAAATTTTCTATAAACGATGATGTCTCAGTAGCAGCTAGCGGACTCTTTTTTCTGAAGCCATTTAATTAAATGACGAATGAGTGTGTTATGTGAAAATTTGAGAGAATATGTGAAAGGAAACTCAATAGTTGCGGGGAAGCAAAGATTGGGCAATGGATATAAGGGGAACACCAACTCTGAACAAATATGTTACAAAAGCATAAGAGAACTTAAGATTATTCCATAAGTTCTTGATCTCACTAATTTGTTATCGTTTGATCAAAATCTTGACATAAAACTAGATTTCTAACAATTAATTTAACGTACACAAATTCAATTCATACATCTAATTTTGGTTTAAGTTAACACTGTAATTTAACCTATGGGATAACCACTATGATAGTAAAGAACGTAGGACTGATCCATTATTGAACAAATATATTACAAAAATCAATATTTGACATCAATTCCTACTCAAATTGATGTTAGCAAATAAGCAATAGTCAATACAACAACAACAACCACCACCCAGTGTAATCCCACTTTGCGGGGGTCTGGGGAGGGTAGAATGTACGCAGACCTTACCTTTACTTCAAAGGTAGAGAGATTGTTTTCGGTAGACCCTCGGCTTTTAGAAAAACAGTCCCAAAAATTCAAATCCTCTTCTTGTGCCATGTAAAATGGATAAAATGGGCCAGGCCCGTTTTTACCCGACCACTTTTACCTGTAGTGAAATGGCGTGTTGAGTTATAACTCATTTTTGTTCAACCCGTTTTCAACCAAACCCAACCACCCTTTGCCACCGCTAATTCAGTATGTTTGTATTGTGTATGCATATATCTGGTTTTGGCTACTTTTGTTTGTTTCCCTAAATAAGTTAACAAGTCCAATTGCTGTATGATGTGCAGTTGCATAAGTTGTAATTGTATGAATCATCCTTGATTGTAATATGATTTCTTTTATTTCAAAAAAAGAAGGGTATTAGAAAGTGTTCTTTATTTGATGTAACACATTTTCAGTGCCATTATTCATCACTGTAGATCTCTGCGTTACTATACTTTTGAGATGTATGAGTACCATTACTTGGCCTTTTTCGATGTCGGATAGTTCATTGCTGTAACCCCTTTTTGCAGTCTTCATACACTTGTTCTGGGAAAGTGCAAGTTAACAATTGTCCTAACATCGTGATAGATCAGTGAGATGGTCAGTATTTCCAGCTGGCGTTCAGATCTAGTTACAGGTTCCATTCTCCATCACACATATGTAGTTCGGTTCTTTGTAGCTTCAATTAATCTAACACAACTTTGTGAATCTCTTAAAAATCAATTTAC
Organism: Datura stramonium; assembly: GCA_018107945.1. Lineage (NCBI taxonomy): Eukaryota > Viridiplantae > Streptophyta > Magnoliopsida > Solanales > Solanaceae > Datura > Datura stramonium. The sequence continues at coordinate 1,174,074 of JACEIK010000001.1, read as the reverse complement.
TTTAGGTGTCCCCTGCCCCAAAATTGGTGGAGTCTATCCAAGATTACCGTCCCATATCGTGAGTTACAAGAGGAGCACACTCAAAAGTCATGATTCCATTCAGCCCGTGTCTAGAAAGGTTTGTTTAATTTTTCTTCTTTTCTTTGTTAGTAGTATTAGTTAGTATTCGCGTAGTATCTTATTCTTCAATTTTTACTAGTACCTGCTTCTTCATTTGCTTTGTTCATCTTGCTATTTTGCTGTCGTTATTTTCCTTTCAATCCTGCTTTGGTTACACTTCTTGAGCCGAGAGCCTCCGAAAACCTCTCCACCCCACTTTTGTGGGTAAGGTCTGCGTACATCTTGTCCTCCCCATACCCCACTTGTGGGATTATACTGTTGTAATGATAAATACATCTTTAACTTGTAACTTTGCTTCGCAGGTGCCTGGTAGAAGGATTACGCATTTATCTCTTGCTGGTCATGCTGTCAAATGTGCTTCATTTGTAGAAAGAAACTATCAATATAGTGTCAATGATGATGAGGATCCATTTCTGATAAATGCTATGAAGCAAACTATCCGGTATGTCAATTACAGATGTGTGTGTGTAAACTAGAGCATCAGCATACCCACATTTTCTGCATGTGAAACTGTATAGGTAGGTGAGAGAGAAGATACAAGTTACCTGATATTAGACCTTTTCTTTTGATCAATATTTACTTTTGTGGAGCTACAAGCTCCTCGAATCCCTTAATCAAATTTAATTATTCCTCAATTTCCATCAAGAAATAGGTATTGGGATCTTGTTTATATGAGATTTCCTTTTGCAGAAGGTCTGTATTTGATTTGATGACTTCATTGTATTGGTTGATTCATGAATCAACATTGCGCGTCTTGATCTGATGACGTGAAGTTTTACTAGTTTCTCCAAGATTTTCTCCTTGACTTGGATATCCATTTTTCAATAAATAATTTGCATGGATATTATAAGATCCTCTAACAATATGAATCGTGAAAGTTTAACTAGATAAAATGTTATTGATGGTGTATTGATACTGTTCTGAAATTCCATTTGTTAATGATTCAGGGCTGCAAAATTGGTACTACAATTCTTGGTTGAGCAGCCAAGTCAGCTGAAGTACATAGAATGGCCTGGATTTCAAAGCACGGTTAGTATGTAAAACCTTTTCTTTCTGTTTGGTAATTATCATTTCCCTTCTGTTGTGTGTATGTGGCTAATACAATGTGCTGATATACCAAGTTGTTATCATTCTGTTTTCTTGTTATACTGGAGTAACCAGCTCTACATTACATTTGGCTTGTTACTTCAGGATACTCAACTCTTGGTTATCAAGACAAAATCACAAATGCTAAAAATGGTTAATGGCCTCTATAGGGATAGCTGTTGAACTTGACATGTGGAGGCAATGTAACTCTTATTTTAGATCCAAGACAATAATAGGAAATGCTCTTGTACATTTCCTCATACATTTTCACAACCCACTACAAACACCAAAATTAAGGGCCATGAGATGGCCAAGGGTGGGGACAAGTGCACAAGGCAACCATGGAGTGCAATGGCTTGCTGGCATGCACGGCACACGCTTGAGGTAAGGGGTCCATGGGAGCGAGGGGCATGCTCGAGTGTTTTGCATGTTGCACCCCTAATGTATGTCCTGTTTCTTTAATTTGTATATATATTTTATTTCTTTTTACGACTTGTCCTTAGTGTATATGACTTTCTGTTTTGCACCTATCCTAGTTCCTTTTAGGTTTGCCACCTAATGTATGCACGTTCAGCTTGCGCCCTATTTTGGTCTTTTATATTGACATTCTAAAAGAATAATGCTGTTGTCCCAATTTTTGAACTGTTTTTTTAATCTTCACCTCACTAACTTCGTCAACTCTCTTAATCCAGATTAGATCCGTATTTAATTACAATATTTCATTTTCCAAATCCTTTGGGAATTCACACCTCATCAGAAATTCACCATTTTTTTATTCAGAGGTATTTCTATCTTCACAAGTACATAATTGACCTCAAAAACAGAACATTTAGCATAGTTTTAATTGAGAAGTCCTTGAAGGACGTGTCTTTGTGAAAAAAGAGTTGGAGATGCTATAAAGGGAATAGGATATAAACCTATATCTTTCTATAGTTCTCGGTGGTTGCTATGATGACATTGATATGCATTATTCTTCATTCTCAAAAAGATATGCATTATTCTTATCTTGTCCTTGAGATATGAAGTGTTTTGTGATTTTGCAAAGGGTACGGAGCTAATAAAAAAAAATGATGCATACATTAGGTGACATATAGAACCAGTACGATGATATCGTGCAAATAAAAAATGATGTATACTCTAGGGGGGAAATCACAAAAAACATAGAGAACGAGGTGCAAATGAAAAATGGTGCATACATTAAGGATGAGAAAAATGCAAAGAACTTCAATTTTTCTTCTCTCAGTGAAGTCCATTAGGTGGCCAAGGATGCGTGGGACCAGCATGTAGGGGGTGTGCCAACATTGATGAGGTTAGGAATCCCACTATGACACTTTAGCCAAAAAGAGGCCACCTTGATTGACTATTTCCAAGGATGACTTATTTACTTCTTAAGAGGAAACACACTCTCTTAAAAGAAGCAAACTAAAGCTCAAAGCTTTATATAAAAGATTTACTCAAATTCAAGATGATTTACATTAAGGCTTAAGGGCTTTTATATAGGCTTACAAAAGCTAAGGAAAGATGTTCACCAACCAATGTGGGACTAAAAGCCTACTAAAAAATAAAGATACAACTAAGGATAAAAACTAAGAGATAAGGATGACAACAAAAAGAGAAGGTGATAGGCTGTTGCTTTAGCAAGTGACAAGCTCCGACATCACGGTGCCATGTAAAATAAGCTAGTCATGGAGTGCAAGGGTGGCGTTGGCCCTAGAATATGTTGCGAAAGAGGAACACATATGAGATAAGGCAACTTTGGAGGACAAAGCTCATGCACGAGGTATTTTGCTCAAGCGCCCCCAGGGGTTAGCTCAATTGGCAAAAGGTTGAGGGACTTGCGTGTTTGGTCATACGTTTGAGCCCTGCGCCAAGCAAATCAACTCTGGTATTTAAGTGGAGAAGGCTAGAGGGACGTGCCTATCTTCCTCGAGTTTCTAAAAAAACGAGGCAGTTTGCTCAAGCAATACATGTCATTCTTTGAAAACATATAGCCTGTTTGACCAAGCTTCTAAAATAAACTTATTTTGAAAAGTGCTTTTCAAAAAAGTACTTTTGGTAAGAAGCAGTTTGTGTTTGACCAATAAATTTAAACTAACATTTTTGAGCAGCAATTAGTGTTTGACCAAGTAGTTTCTCAAAAGTGCTTTTGGAAAAAAGATACTTTTTTTAGCTTCTAAAAAATAGCTTCTGCTACTCCCCAAAAGCCTTATTTTCTCCAAAAAGTTTAGCCAAATACCTCACTTTTTAAAAATAAGCACTTTTTGCCTCCCAAAAGCTTTGGCCAAACGGGCTAATAGTGCCATACAAGGTGAGAGATGCACAAAAATCTTGGTGCATCAACAAGGGGGTATTTGGCATGCGGAAGGGTTTAAAATTATTTATGGAGTGCGGGAGGATACATAAAGAATATGAGCCAGAGGAGTGTTATGGGCTCACAAGGTGTTAAGTGCACAAGGTGAGGCATTAGAAAGTTCTAGAGGGCTCAAAAGGGCACTAGGATGTGTAGTAGGAGTACCATGGGGCAAAAAGAGGTTGGCTTGAGTTAAAGTTGGACATTAATGAAGGTGAAGAGTAGGAAAGAAACACTGTCTACTCCTTTATTGAGAGGCTCAGCTTGTTTGAAGCGGGCCTCTTTGACCTGACTCACTGAAGCAGAAGCTTGTCACTTGCTGATACAGTCGCTTACTATATCATCATGCATTAGCTTATCACCTGCTCTTTTATTTGTCATCCTTATCTCTTAGTTGTTATCTTTATCGTCTAAGTTGTCATCCTTATCTCTTAGTCATCTTGAATTTGAGTAAATTTTTATATAAAGTTTTGAGCTTTAGTTTGTTTCTTTTAAAAGTTCGTGTTTTCTCAAGAAGTGAGTTATCCTTGGAAATAGCCAACCAAGGTGACCCTTTTTTTGCTATTGTGTCATAGTGGGGTTCCTAACCACACCAATAGTGGCACACCCCTGATGTTCCGGCATCACTCATAGGATAGAGGCCATTATGCATAACAACGCTTGCATCTCACGCTTGTGTGGAGATTGACTATTTCAAGGGTGAGATAACATGGATAAGGGTCTCAATAAGCACAAGCACACACCTTGGAGGCCTATGTGATGGAGGCAATTGCTGCCATGCATGCACATATTACTTTAGGTATGGAATAGTATTTTATAGTTGCCTACATGATGGATGAGAGTGAAAGTGTGCACTTCCTCGATATACCTGACACATCTAACCATACTTTGACAGAGAATGAAGCACATTGTCATGGAGAAGGGCATATGCCAAACAGAGACCTGAGAGCAATTTAATAAGTAGCTTGAGAGCTGGATCTATTTAGTAAACATGGCGTACAAGGCACTATGTAAGTTGATGGGCACAATTTAGGAGTACATCAAGTAGTAACCATTCTAACGCACCAAATTCCTAGAAGGTTGATTAGGAGAATCTCCTATATCACTTTGAGGACGCCACACAAAGTTAGGCCAAGTGGGAGATTACATCATGACCAAGTAACCGAAATAGATGAGTTGTTGTGTTGGTTACAAATGAGAGACTATTTGTCCAAGGAGGAGGTTAAGCCGTCCATATTTTTGGTGATTTGATAAAAGCCAAGGTCATATGCAAGAAGGTGAGAGTGATGACTGTAGGCCAGTCATAAAGGACAGCATGATAATACAAGACTAAGCCTTGTCTTTTAAAGGTTTTTTCAAACTTGGTAGTCTATAAGAGCAGTGATTAAGGACGCATGAAGGTGAAGGCCAACCGGAAGCGAGGATATGCATCTATGAAGGATGCAACTACTTGGATTAATGAAGCTTGTGGATTCTAAGGAGGTGAATGACAACTATGCGAGGCATAGTAAGGAGGAACTTGTGCCAAGGGTGTCACAACATTAGATTGAAGAGTGTCATGAGATGAAACAAACATGCAATTTGTTCGCATGCCGCAATGTTCACAAGGTGGCTAGTGATGGAGCTGAGAAGAATAAGGAAGCCATTGAATGAAACAACATGGAAGCGTGGTTAGCACACATTGTGGTGTTGTTCCAAGAAGAGGCTGCCATTTGGGAACATTCATGATGTAATTCTACCATAGGAAGTGCAAGGCCCATGCTTTAGGCAAGTGCCCAAGCAGGGAATAACACCTCTCTGTATGTGTGTGTGAATAGTGCCCCAGTAAGATGAGGCATGTGGCAGTGTCTAGAAGCATCTAGAGTGCACAAGTAAGATGGGCCAAGTTCCAGGGTTTATGAGGCATTGAATGCTCAAGGTTAGGCCCTAGAAGATTCTAGATTGAGTAAGGGTGCACTCTGATGTGCAATATAAGGCTGGTGTTCTATGAAAGTGTCCAAAAGGCACCAGAGGCGCCTAGAAAGGGCCATGTTGATCAAGGGTATGGCTAACTGATCTTAGGGCCTCTTCATCTGACCTTGGAGTTGTAGAAGAATCGTTGAGGACTCATAAATAAGTCTCGCAACTAGCCATAACCAACAGGTTAGCGAGTTAGAGACATACAAAAGAGTCTAGGCAAACATGTAGTGAATGTACTCACTAAGCCTTGTACTAAAGGTTTGTGTCGCTACACAGTATATTTTGTGTCACTACACAGTATATTTTTTAACACTTTAAACTCAATCATCTAGTTTAACCCCTGAGTTGAATCATTATGCTGGTGCATTTTTAACCCCTGAGTTGAAAAATTATGCTGGTAGTTTTAGTAAATTTTCCTTTCTCTCCAGTGAAGTTGCTCATTTCATTTGTTGCACTATGCACTCGGCTTTTTACAGTTCAGTGTGTTAATATCCAAGTTTACCTGAAAATAGCTGGAGCCATAGCTTTTCAAAATAGAAGACTTTTGGATAAGTGTAGCGCCTTTTGACGTTTCTGTACTGCTGTATTTTGACCTTCAGAAGCTAATTGCTGGAAATCATCTACATTTGCAGTATCTTCCCTTTTGTTTGATGAAGGGACAAATTATTTTATCCATTTTTTTTGGTTCTCAAGATTCTACTGTGTGCTAAATACGATGTTGATTTGCACTGATTTGCTTGACTCATAAATTAAGATAGTTTCAAAGAATGTTCATATTTTTTTTTTGGTTGAGATCAACACACGCAGTAAAACTAATCCTTTCTCCACTTGCTGCAGCTGAAGACTGCAACACTGGCACTTGTTCTAGTTGGGCTGTTTATCATTGCTTTATCGTCGGTTGATTCTGCATTGTCTTACATGTTGGCTCTATTTTTGCGGAGAACAGCATGATTCAAGAAATAAAACTGATTTTCTAGCTTCAGACGAAGCCAACTCATGCTAATGGTACTCCACGTATTATTTTTGCTTCTGGCATAAGGGTATGCTCGACAATACAAGATTGGTCAAGCTTGAGCAGGATGAGACCTGCAGCTTCTTGAGCATCTGCTGAATATATCACCACAGAGAATATCATTACTAGAGTATAGCGTCATATTACCTCTAGAACTACTGCTATGGTGCTATGACAAGAGTGTTAGTCTATTTGCATTGATCCAGTGGATGTTGATTACTCATTTGTACACTTTCTTAGTCTGACGATAGCCATGTTAATGGTTCTGTTGACTAGTTCTTTGCATCATGTTTACTAGAATTGGCTTCTCTTCTTGAAATGAGAATATAGGAGGTGGTTGTCTCACATTACCTTGTTCCAGAATCGGGATAATAATTCCATCTTGGTTTGTATCTGCAGCCTTATGAATCATCAGACGTATTTGCACCAGTGGTATGAGTTGAATCATCTAGACCTGGTAAGTTTTATCGACATATATCTAAAGTCCAAGATAATTCTATGAAGAAAACATATGCATGCCTACTCTACAAAAGCTGCATGGAGTTTGCTTGAATGTTAAAACTGAAAAGAACTGGTGTTGTGCCGGAAGGCTAAACTGAAGATGAAACTTGCAGCTTAGGTGCCCGACTGAAATGTACAAATGAACGTACACCTGTGAGCATGTAACTGGAGAGAGTTGCATCATGACACTGACCTATATTGTGTGTACTCCACAATGTCAACTCCATGGTAGAGCGTCGAAGAATGTAAGGCTGAGACTGCTAGCTAGTCCCTGAAACTAGCTACTGTCCTGTGGCAAAAGCCGGTCACACAATGAACCTGCATATGTGGTTCTGGGATGAAGCCAGGGATCACTGGTTGAAGCGGACATCCGTTCACCGAATGCAACACACATGATGCAACTCTGATATGTAAAACCCATACAGAATATACGTGTATGAAATATTCCGATCCATAATGTAATTTTAGAAAATCATACACCAAGCTAACTGAAGCTCAAACTGATCTCAACTATAACTTGCAAACTGTGCAGACGGTCTTGCCCAAACAGTCATGGCTGCCCAACTAAATATCATGTCATTCACACAACTTTACCTATCACTACACATTCTGGATTAGTCGAGACAAGCATCAAACACTCCCTCTGTTCCGTCCCTTATTAGTTGTCATATTTATCTTTGACGCTATTTAAAAGATATTTTACGAATTTACCTTCAACTCATTTCAATGTAATAATATTGTTTACTTTCAAGACAACTAATTTTAAGGGTAAAATTCTAAAAAGTTGCACTTTTCATTTTTTATTTAGAAATATGGGCATACTTTGATGATCTTTTTGTTCAAAGAAGTTCAAAAATTGCTTTTGTGAGTTATTTTTATAACTTGAATGACTATTGGAGGAATTGACTCCATAAAATAGAATAATATTTGCAAATATAAATAGTAAAACACAGGCAAATCAACTCGCTTTGCATTGAACCTGCATAATAACCATTACCTCATGGATTGGCAAGGCTTTGTATGGTTGGAGTATAAAGAAGTAAAAGATATGAAGAAGCCAAGAGAATTAATCAACATCTCCTATATATACACATCTAGCTCAATCAACACTAACTGCATTTGGGAAATAAAGCTTTAACACATTAGTCTCAATTGGAACAAGTGCTTATCATGTCTTCGGGTGCTCAATAGAAACATGTTGTAGTTTCGAGTATCTAAATGAAATATACTGGCAAATTTAAGGGCCTTCCGAAGTATTCTGCCAATAAAAAGTGAAGATATCAGCTGCTTCATTCCTTGAAATAACAGGCTGCAACTGATAAACTATATAGGGAACTAGGAAACACTTAACCTTGAAACAAAACATTAGATATTCCATATAAAAGTGCATATATATAAGTAATTTTCAAGACATTCAAAAGCTAAATATCTCAAACTATATATGGTCTCCTCCTGCACCTTTATTCCTTCCAACACATTCTGAAGCTGGCCTCTGTCCTCTATGACACAGCAAGCCCTTTGGACAAGTGAGACAGTTATGTGTAAAACTTCCCCGAACCCCTAATAATGTCGTGTTGAGCTCTCTGGGCAGCGATCCCTCCAGGAAATTATAATCCAAGTTAAGATCTCTCCATGAAAACATGAGTCTTGCCCAATATTCTGATGGAATCTCACCCGAAAACAGGTTGTGTCCTAGGTTTATCTCTGTTAAATTGGGGTAAGTTATTAAGTTCACAGGCAAATGACCACGCAGACGATTGGCATGAACATCCAGCGTGTGAAGCATTGATCCTTTATCAGTGAATTCCACCACCTCCATCCCTACTAACCTGTTTAATGAAACATTTATGTGACTTATTTCGGGTAACTTGAAGATCCACTTGTTTATTCCTCCTGAAAATCTGTTATCACTAAGGTCTAATGTTCTGAGATGTCTGAGTTTATTCACAGGGGTGATGTGGCCAGAGAGCAAGTTGTGACAAAGTGATAATGTTTTGATCTTCAATGGGAACTGTGGTAGATTCCCATAAATCTGGTTATTGGAAAGATCAAATGAAGATAGCTGCCATAAACCACTAAGTTGAGGAATTTTCCCTGTAAATTCATTGTTAGAAAGGTCTACTTGAATCAAGCTTCTAAGTGCTGTAATTGACGAAGGGATTGAACCAGAGAGCCTATTGTTTGAGACATCAAGGACTTCAAGTTTTCTAAGCACACCAATCCCATTAACAAGACTCCCAGAGAAAAAATTCCTATAAAGTTGAAGAGTGGTGAGTTTCCTCAAGTTAGTGATTGTCTCTGGCACTGGCCCTCTGAACTTGTTGCTACCAAGATTCAGAGAAACAAGCTCTGTTAAGTTCCCAATTGCTGGTGTCAAGAACCCCTCCAGTTCATCTCCTTCTAGATCAATTTCCATTATCCGGCTCGTGCTGTTAGTGTCCAGAGGAATTGAGCAAAGAATGCCCATGAAACTTGTCCCCGTCGTGTCACAGGGGTCCAAGTTGAAATCCCAACTACTGAGGAATGAATCCGTGGAGATTGAAACAGGGTCTATCGACGTCTTGAAGGCCTCTAGAACTTGAATATCAGATTGCAGTGTTGTTGCATTGACACTCAGGTTTGAAAGTACTGTATATATCATGTAACTTATGTACATGCAGGAAAAGAAAATGGGGTTAACTAATCTGGCCATTTTGTTTAAGAGATCTTTGAGTGATTTAATGTATCTTGTTAATGCTCCTTATATCAAGTGTTCTAAAGTCAAGAACTGGAAAATTTTAGGTAAGTCATGGAAAAAATGTATCCTTTTTTTCTTTTTTTGCAGTGCCATGCCAAATGGATTCTTGGAAGCAGGTGATAATTTGGAGACTGCTTTTACTAATTTACTAGTCTTGTTCCAACACCCTAAATATGTGTAAGTTGATCATTCTACAGTTGTGAAAAATTAAGTATCTAAAGAGAGCATAAAGGGATTGAGACAAAGAAAGTGAATCGAAAGAGAATTAGGACCTAATGAACCTTCTTTCTTAGCTACTATATCTTGACGGGGGTAATTAAGACTACTGATAGTTCAGGGATTTAAAGAAAACAAGTCAAGTTTAGGGTTTTTTTTAGGTATTTTGCTTTTAATATACGAAAGCATGTATACACACACACAAATTTCCATAGTGAAACTAATACTAACATTATGTAGCATTCACTAACTTCCTGATATTGCAGTTCAACCAAGATATGGGAGTACTGTAGAATACTTATCGTGATCATCTGGGATTCTTATGAGGCATATAGAACTTGTCCGGGTTGTATGAATTTTCATTGACAAGCTCGAGTACTTCAGCTACTGGTCGTTCACCAAACAGACCAATGTCTTTCAACCACTCAAGTTCCCCGAGTTCAAGTTTCTTCTTCTGTAGAGAATGCAACAATCTATTCAATAATTGTCAAGATGCAGACCTGAAGAAGTTGGGGTCGACTATATAAATCCTCAATGTTTCATTTAAGTTCGAGCTCAATGCTACTCGAATTCCAGTGCCTAGGAAGTGTTGGTGCTTTGCAGATAAGCTGGTTGCTGAATGAACACAGAAAATGAAGGCTGTTTTCTCCTGAGTTCAAGAATAGTTTAACATCAATGTTGATAAATTAAGCTATTCAGAGGTTATATCAGAAATGCTTAACAAATACACTTTATATACAGTAAAACCTTGTTATAACAGTCATTCATTATAACAAGATTTCACTATAACGACTAGATTTTCTCCAGAATCTTTTTTTCATGTTATATTTTACTTCTCTATAACAATATTCTGCCTATAACAACCTTTAGCTTTCAGTATAATGGTACACTCTTTATAAAATGAACCCTCTATAACAGTCATACTCAAATATTAAATAAATATTAAATATTTATGGTAATCATTGTTAATGTTACGCACATAGTAAATTTTAAATATGAATATCTAAAAGAAAGAAATTATATTAAAATAGTGTCCACCAGTACTTATGGTCGTAACTTCACGAGGAAATATTACTGATATTTACTTTTTTTACATTCATACTCTTTCTATTTTTTTTTAAATTGTTAACAAATACGCTCATTCTTCTTGGTATACAAAATCATTAAACTATATTTTTGTATTCCTTTGTTCATAACAACTAAATAAGATCTAAACATCAAATGTCAATATATATATAGTAGCATATTATAAAATTTTCAAATAAACGCTTTCGCTGTAACGAGATTTAACTGTATTCGGACTCCTACATGCCTCAGGTTTACTACAAAGGAAAATCATTACCCTTCGAGTAGGAAATTCAACTATTAGCAGCAGCTTTTATGTTACAGCGACAACAGACAGAGGGAAAATTTCGAACTTTGGAAAAATAAGTGTAAAAACTTGCTACAATTTCTTTTATTGTTTTAATTAAAAGTTCTTCGATTCAGCAAACCAAAAAAAAAAAAAAAAAAGAGATAAAGAAATTGGGCATATACGGAAAAGGAAAATGATCAAAAGAAAAGAAAATTAAAAAGATAAAGAAAAGGGGGAAATAAACTTGAATTTATTGAGTAAAACAAAGAATCAAAATTTAAGACTCCCTTAGTTTATTTTTACTTATTTAGTTTGAAATTTACTCGCTTTTTGAGAAATAATAATTGATATAAGTATTTTATCACAATATTTATATTAATTAATGTTTAATCTTAAGTCTTAAAAAATTATTTTAAAAATAATTAATTAATATTAAGAATACATTTTTTTCTTGATAATTTAAAAGCGAAAAGTAAAAATAAAAATATATTATACGTTGGAGAATTATAATTGCAATTAATATGTTTCTTTCTTATTTACATTAGGAATTGTTAGGGAACAATTTCATTCCTTCTTCAAAAGTTTTTTTTTAATTTACATTTTTTTTGTGTGTTTCTAGAATTGAAAGCAATATGTAGAATTCATTCTTGAAAATATATTTTGCCTGTTTTATTTATGTTAGATTTTAGGAATTAGAGACAATTTGATTTCTTTTAGAAAAGGTATTTTCTGTTATAAAATAATAAAGAAAGAATAAAAATATTATACAGAAAGAGAAGAAGAGAATGAGAGAAGTTTTTATTTCTGTTGATGGGATGAAATACAATGAATGAGAACCCCTATAAATCTAACTTTTCTCCAAAAGATAGACTTTCACTATAATATAAACACATGCATCCACTACAATACAAATACCTTTATAGACATTCACCAGAATACAAATATGTTTATAACACTCCCCCTTGGATGTCTATTTGATAGATAATGTGCCTCGTTAAAACCTTACTAGAAAAAAACTCAGTGGAAAAAAAATCTAGTGAAGGAAAAAGAGTACACATATCTAATAATACGTATTTTAGTTTCCTTATTAAAAACCTTACAGAAAAATCCAGTGGGACAAAACCTCGTAAGGGAAAAAGAGTACAACGCGTATTAACTCCCCCTAATGAGAATATCTTTGCATCCCGATCTTATGCACCATCATCTTGAAAGTTGCAGTTGGTAGAGATTTGGTGAATAAATTAGCAACATTGTCACTTGAACGAATTTGTTGCACGTTGATATCACCATTCTTTTGGAGCTCATGTGTGTAGAAAAGTTTTGGCGAGATGTGTTTCGTTCTATCTCCTTTTACGAATCTTCTCTTTAGTTTTGTTATGCATGTTGCATTATCTTTATATAAAATTATGGGTACTTTGTTACATTTCAAATCACATTTTTCTCTAATGAGATGTATCACGGACCTCAACCACACACATTCTCGGCTTGATTCATGAATAGTTATTATCTCAGCATGATTTGATGAAGTGGCTACGAGAGACTGGTTTGTAGATCTCCAAGATATGGAAGTACCTCCACATATGAACACATAGCCAGTTTGAGATCGAGCTTTGTGTGGGTCATATAAATACCCAGCATCGGCATAACCAACAAGATCGAGTCTGCAATTGTTAGAATAATATAAGCTCATATCGATAGTCCCTTTTTTTAGATACCACATTATGTGTTTGATCCCATTCCAATGCCTCCTAGTAGGATCAGAGCTATATCTTGCTAACAAATTAACCAAAAAGGCTATATCAAGTCTTGTAGTGTTAACAAGATACATTAATGCACCAATTGCACTAAGATATGGTACTTCAAGACCAAAAATTTTCTCGTTCTTTTAAATCTTTCAAGGATTTTCATATATACTTCAGTCTATCTAGACATGAAAATAATTTCATTATACGCATGTATTGCCAGACTTATGAGTAACCTCAAAACAATTGCATCCACCATAGGAGGACCTCTCCATATAATAATGTCAGGATTTGGGAAAAATCTTTATGCCACAAGAATCCATTTATACCCACTGGCATTATACTTGAATTGCATATTTTTATTTGGCCAATCATTTATCTATCCATACGTTTTGATAGATTTGAATTCAAGATCCTCGTCAATATATAATATTGAGCGCTACATTATATCAAAGGTATCGTCGACGATCATTTTGATATTGAGATCTCTTTATTTTTCATCACTTTCAGATACCTAAACCTTTGCCAAGGTTTTATGAAGTGTTATGTCGTGGTGCTTTCTTAAAGCACTTGCCTCATCATTATGACCATCTTAATCATTTGCTCCTCTTCTTTTTCAAGGAGTTCTATATTTGAAACCGTTTGGTCTCACGCTTCAGGCGTCTCATAGACCCTGTTCTTCAAGGACTTTCATTGGAGCATTTGCAACAGAATTATTAAATGGGGTTTTGCAAATACAACGGGCAAATGATTTGCAATATTTTGCAAGTGAATTATCTCTTGAACTTTAAATTCACATTTTTTCCCGAGGATTTAGATAATTCATCCCACACTCATTTTTAGCTGCTAATCACTTCTCCCCCTAATGTTAGGAAAACTAACATTTACCCCCCAAGTTCATTTTGGGACCCATCTTTGTGCGTTATGGTGGAGAAATTGAATCATATACCGCACATTTACATTTTTAGATGAAATTATTTGGTTCCTGACCCTGAACCAATTGTGATAGGGGAACCTTGTTGGCTTGATGCATTCAAGTGTTGCTACATGTTAAATAAATATATCTCATACAAAAATTTATTTGGAAATTTTGTTCTCATAACCAATATTTTATCTATAATTAGAGGCATACAATTTTTGCTAAACCAACTTAGATATGAACCAGCATTATCAACATGATTTTATAATTCGAAAACTGTGCTATTAATTTAACAATTCGAGCAAACAATCTTGCAAGAACCAATTGCAAGTTGATATCAAAGCACATGTGACCATACCATAGATGCATCTATTAAAATTATATAATCACAAATGGTTCACATGGCGGGTGACCGGGCCATATTCAACCTTTTATAAGTTTCAAAATTTCAGGGAATATAATTCCAATCATAACTGATCAAGATCATTCTATCATGAGAACAAGCAACACAAGAGAATTCTTGAAAAATCTTTTATTTCTTCAACATATAACCACGTGAATTCTTAATTATTTTTGCATCACATTTGAATAGGGATGGCCAACCAGTTATGCCAACTTATCTTTATTTCATTAAACTTCTAGTTTACTTTCATATGTGATTTTGTCATCATACTTATATTTATGTACTACAAACAAAAGAAAACGACGGGTAATCTTTTACATAAATATTTATAACCCGCTTCAATTGTAGTAATATGAAGATATTAGATCTTTTCATAATTTATAGTCTCAATTTTTTTTC
>JACEIK010000001.1:1073571-1086572 GCA_018107945.1 Datura stramonium | reverse complement strand
GTAGCTATTTTCAAAATATTTACATGATTCTATTTAATTTTATAATTTATTTTATATCGATAATAATTTTTATATGAATTTTTCGTAATTTAAACTATTATGTTACCTATTTGTTAAATTATTTACAAGTATAGTAGTTTATTAATTATATAGCAGCTATTTTTAGAATTCCTTCCAATTTATTTAAGATTTAGCCACTTTCTGTATTAATTTATGTTAATTCTAGTACTTTTGTCAAATCTGGCCATATTTTAAAGCCTAATTCAATTCAATTTAATTCCTACCCATTAACCCATTTGTCCATTCAACAACCCGACCCATCAACTCCAATCTAATCCTAGACTTTCATTCCATTTTATCTAACGGCCTAGATTAAACCCTACTTATTTTTCTTTTAAATCACAATACTCTCCAAAACCCTAAAAACTAATTCATTTTTCCATCTCCTTCACCCGCCCTTCTCCCATTTCTCCCTCACTGCTGCTGCTATTCTCCCTTCTCTCCGCCTCACCATTCCGGCAAGAGACCGAACCACCAAGGAGCCCTCTAGCTTCCATCTTCTCCGGCCGCCTATGCTCCTCCCAACACCACCCCTACCTCACCATTTTTTCACACTAGATCCGGCCACTATTGGCCGGAAAACCACCGGAAAACCACCAAAAAAACCACCACAAAACCAAAACACCACCAATAACGGCTTCACCCTTTGTTTATCCTCTCCATATCCCTCTTCCTTTCCTCTCACAACGATCACCGTGAAACCTCTCCTCTCGCCGCTTCTAGTCACCAAACCAGAAAAACACCACACTTTCCATTACCCTTCTCTCATTCTTCTCACCTGTCGCACACCCATATACTCCCCTCTACTCGTCTTCTCTCGCAAAGCTCTGACCAGCATTGCCCCTCCTCTATTTCTCTCCCCCCTAATCGTTCCCCTCCATGACCGGCCACCAAACCCAAAACCACCAGATCTCCTTCCTCTCTCTTCTCTTCTCTTCTCCCGTTCACTACCCGAAACACCCTCAACCCCACACCTACCCCACCTTCTTTTTTTGGTGAATTATTAACCACCGCGAGGAGACCAACTCGTTTGACAGATCCTCGTAGATCTGTCCATGATTTTTTTCGAAGGCTTTTTCTCTTTTTTCATTTGTTCTTACCTATGCAGAGTTAGACTTAGGGGAAAATCATGTTTGTTGGTAATATTGTTTGTCTGATTGCGTTTCAATTATTGTTTATGTTTTCCCTTGGAATATCACGCCTAAAGCCCTAAATGTTTATCCGATTTTTCTTTGTTTCTTTCATATGGCCTATTTCTTGTGAAATTGTCGTTTAATGATGTCTAAGTTCCTGTTGACTACTTTGTTATGCATATATGTGTGTGTGTATATATATAAAATTTGTTGCCCTCTGCATAAAGTTCTAATATTGATATATTATGTGAACTCTCCTGTTTAGAAGTAGATTTATGATTATTCATAAACATATAATTACTGTAAAAAATGAGTAGAGTTAAAATACTCCTACAAGTCGTCATTTATGATTTATTTGTGATTAACGATGCTCGATAAAATCCTATAATTATTTGTTAATATTGTTATTTGTCAAAGTTGCTTTGTAGGTAAATATATTAAATAAGGAAGTTTAGGATTCATATACAAATGTCGGTAATTTATTAATTACTAAATACCTTTATTTGATTTGTTACTTCCCTAGTTTAACTATTTTAGATTTGATTTGTTACCGTGGTTATTTTCATGTGGTGGTGCTACGTATAATTAGGTCAATTCACTTTTTATTTATTTATTTTGTATATCGAATGACCACTTATTTTCATTCCATTTTTAATTGGTCTTAACATTAGACTATTTTCTTTTTTTCTTTTGATACGTGCAATTTTGGTAAACGGACTTTTTCATTCCCTGCTTTAATTTTAATAAATCAATCAATTTATTTGTATTTGGTAGATAATTATTGGAAATTGATTTTACTATTCCCTTTCCTTTTAAACCTTTCTGACTTCTACTATAAAAACAGTCTTATGTTTTCTTTTAGAGGCATTCGAACACTGCCTTAGACCTGCAATATACTTTTAGAGACTACTTTTCTTCTTTTAAATTTATCATTCTTCTCCCCGCCTCAATACGAGCACTGCTCGGGATCCACGAGATCATTGTGATCTTAACGTATTGAGGTATGAGTCTCAAATATTAGAAAAGCCTCTTTGAAACTGTCAATTGATTATTTCCCTTGATAATTAACTGGTCAGTTCATTCTCCCTGTGCTAATTTTGACAATAGTATGAGGGAATCGTTTACGAGCATCATGTTATAAATGTGAATGTTTTAGATCTCTTGGTGTGATTTGATTTGTGTTTAATCTATCATATTCATGTTTGAATAAATATCTTTATAAATGTTTGATTAAATAAATTGTATATTTGTACGTGCATATTTTGTCATGATGCTTATTTAACAGGTCATGCCTAATCAGGAACGAAGAGTCGCCTGGGAAAAAGGGGACTGTAGATTTTCGTTAATAGATTTTTCTTATATGTTGTATTAATTAGTTATTTTATTTCTTCAACTTTGTAGTAATTGTAAAACGCTGATAATCATGGAAAAGGGGATTATGGGGGCGGAGATTATGTTGCTCTGCTTAATTGTTAAAATCGCTTAGAAAGCATGCCTATAGGAATTTCAATAACATACACGACAAATAGAATCATGCCCATAGGAATTAATTTAATCAATCACATATGTGACGTTAGAAATCATGCCTATAGGTACTATGATGATTTAATTTGAAGCATTGTTAGTAAACCTGCCTATAAGAACTATTTCGGTATATGTTGGTCTATTCAAATAGTTTAATGAATGGTTTTATTTATTTAATGCAAAAAGATTCAGGACCTGAATATTAAACTAGATATCATGCACATAGGATTATTAAACTGGAAATGAATAACTTATGCAAACATCTCAAGGTCTATATTGGAATATTTGTTTCAAATTAAAATCTGTTCACTTTGAAAATTTATACATATTTGTAAAAAATAAAAGAAGCTGTTAGATAAAAGGTCTATGTGATCAATTTTCCAAAGTGATTTATATGTTCGCTTTTCTCACTGATGCTACGTCCATATTTTACTTGCTTTAACAAGATTCTTTATTTGACATCTGAATTATATAAACATCATGCCCATAACAGTTTTCATTTGTCCATTAAATAAATATTTGATCAGATCTTGCCTGCATGTAAAATTTAATCATTTGGTTGATAACATAAGCTGACCCGCATGATTTCAATGCCCCTGTAAGATTAAATTGGGACTAATTCAAGGTCTTCTCGACTTTAATATATGCTTTCTACATATTAGAAGATACAAGAATCAATTAATAGGATCATCTGAAGATGCTCTTGTTCTAACTGCCTATCCTTCTGATTTTAAGTTATGCTAATGTCACCTTGGTTGGTTTTTCCTAAATAACATCATTCATCGCATAGGAGTTTCGTTTATTGGGGTGCTTTATTCATGCTTGAATTAGAGAAACCATACGTTAACTTCATCCGCAATCTTGATGTTAAAGAATTTGTTTAGATAATCTTACTTCTGCTATATCATGAACCTACTTATATGTACCCAGATATTTGATTCTGCTGCCAAACTGCTCTGTTATGATTGTTTACTTAAATACGATTGCCTCTTTGCATTAGAAATCATGTTTAGAATCTGTCAACATTCCTTCATATTTATATGTCTTAGAATTTGCTGTAATGGAGGCCTATTTGAAATCAATATTTGCTATTTGTTTTAATCTATTTGTTTGCGTTTAATCGCCTTAACAACCTTAGGATTTTAGACCCAAAATCCAAAATAACTGTCCAGCGCCTCCTGGACGTTAAGTTTGGGACGGGTAGACAAATGCTAGGCCTTTAGTTTCCTTCACCTAGAAGCGCTATAGGATTAACAATTAATTAATTAGGTAGGTAGACGGGAAATGATAGTCCGCGCTCGCTGAATAATACGAGCAATTGAAAGTGTTGCGAAGTATTATTTAAGTTGCACGGGGTGATCTCTTTAAGTTAAACTCCCCCCCTTTAATTGTAGAACTACATCTGGCCTGATTCCCTTTAGGGATACGTAGACGCCTCTTTGAGGTTCAGCCCCATATTTAAAAAATTTATTTATTTGTTCATCTTTTGTATGAGTTTTTATATAATTTTGTTATGTTTTCGAATGGATTAAGTTATTTTTTCTTGACTGTATTTATAGTAATTGATTGTATCTTTAAATAATAATCATCCTTAAATGCATTCTGTCTAAATTTCTTTCTTATCGCTTGTCTGTTTGTTCTATATTTTATCTTTCCTTTTCAACCTAGTTTAAATTTAAATAACATAGTTAAAATCAATCCTTATTTGATCACTATTTAACTTTCCCACATATTAATGGATCCAGCCGGGAACCACATTTGTGGACCTCAAAAGGTGCCTAACACCTTCCTTTCGAGGTAATTTAAGCCCTTTCCCGAACCTGGTAACATAGGCTAATTTAAATAGATTTCGTAGTGTAAAACAGTTCCCTAACGCACCTCCAATCGTTAGGTGGCAACTCTTCTCTTTAAATAACCCTTAAGAGACGTCACATGTTGTATCCCGCTTTTCACGAGAAAAATGGGGCACGACAAACTTTATTATGTCCGAGAGTCATTCCAAAATAAAAAGTAATTAAGCTTTGAGGATATTTAATAATTCTTTGCCAAATTCAAAAATTCTATGCCAAATCTAAAAATTTAAGGATTTGAAGTAAAATAAAATTTGAAATGAAAGATAAAGTGTAACAACCATCCTATCATTATGGGGTGGTTAGAGGCATAAGACCTTGTTAGAATCCGCATAATGAAAATGAGCTAATAAAATTAAAAAATAGGATAGTTAAAACTGAATTGTGTCTAATCTTGGCGCTGATTGTTATGTGTTGTGTTCCGTTAGGAGGTGACCTGGTGATCTAAACCCCCATAGGAAATCCCGAGACTTTGAGTGAATTCGTAGCACCGTTTTACAACTAAGTGCATAGTTGAAATGGGCAATGATGTTTTGAGAAAAGACTTGTGTTTTGGCAATAGAAAAATGTTAGTTTTACCTAGCTACTGATTAACGGGACACTGCTGCAGTAGTAGCATTCCCACTGCAGTGAGACCGCTGTAGCGGTTGGAGTGCCGCCATAGCGGGATGGAAAAGTTTCCAAAGTTTGCCATAGCGAGGACCCAACCACTATAGCAGGTCCGCTGCAGCTTGGACCCAGTCGCTATAGCGGGTTCATTGTGGAAGAAAGTGACTGCTGCAATAGACGACACAAGGCAGAATATATGTTTAAGTTAGTTATTTCGAAGTTTTCACCTCATAATCCTAAGGCATGAAGTTTGAGAGGGAAAGAGCAATTTTTCATTTCAAGGTAAGATTTTTTCGTCAGTCCCTTCATCTTTCGATCCTCTAACACCCTAGAATCAATGAGTGCTCTTTAATGATAATTCGAAAGCTAAATAACCTAAAACTATAAAAGTTAGGGTAAGTTGAATGAGTGTTGATGGTTGTTGATTCCTAGGCTTTAAAGTGAGTAATTAACACTTTCTAGGATGTAATTGATTGTTATGCTCCATATTGGTGATGAATTGAGACCTAGAATGTCATAAAAATGGGACCTTTAACATAAAAATTTCCTAAGAGGGGATTAAAGGAGTAGAAACTCCATGAACTAGGTTGGAATGATCATTGTGAGACTAGATGATGATAACTTAATCCGTGGGCAACAAATTGAACTTTGATAATGGGTAAAATTAGGTGGCTTTGAATTCCCAAGCCCTTGATTAAAGAATATATGATTGATACTCTTAATTTTCTTGTTTATAGACTTTAAATGTTTTGAAGCATTGAGGAAAGGTGAGACTTCTGTGAAGTAGCTTGCATATTCGAATTCTTCGATTGAGGTAGGTTACGATTTATGTGGAGTGAAATTTTATTTAGTGACTTGTATGTATTATGAATTGATAAGCATTCTTGGTTGGTCTATGAACATTGATTGTGTGGATATAAGGGTGACTTAACAGTGCTATTTGAATAAGTTATGAAATTGTTGAAATCCTTGAATATCATTCATTGTTTTGCTGTGCATTTGTGATAATCAATGTGTACCTGCTATTGTCGTCTACTGTGATGACTGATTATAGAGTATATTAAAATATGTTGACGATTATTGGGTAATACCTCATTATCCTAATATGAGAGGCTCATGTTCGAGGTGAGCTTTCTAATGAGCGGTTACGCGTAATTATTGAGAAATACACCATTCTTCTAAGGTGAGCGGCTCGAACTCGAGGTGAGCATCCCGATGAGTGGTTGTGATATGAGTGTCTCATAATCGAGGGGAGCATCTAGATGAGAAGATGAGTGAGAACGGCTACCACGCAGTATGGTACATAAATTTCTAGAGTCCGCTGCAGGTCATGACTGGAAGGGCAAATATAAGACCCTTTGACATATGTGTACAAATATGAGATAGATGTGTGATAGGTATATGATTCAGTTGATATAGATGAATTCCTGATATAAGATCAGGTTTGATACAAAGTGAGACTGAAGAGATACAGAGATCATACAACTGTACTTCATTGCGGCTATGATTCCACCGACTTGATTTCATTTGCCTTATCATGGTAATTTCTTGTGATATTCTATTGATTGATTTTGAGGATTGTCTATATTTCATGTTGATTGGCATTGATAGCCCTGAAGTTGATGTAACTGCTTGGTATTATTAACTACTAGACTTCATGAATTGATGATTACGTGTCTTTATAATTGTGTTCTTGCTTGCTTGTTTGGTTTATATTATATACTCGTTACTATTCATGGTCTGCCTATGATACTTATCAGTACATAGTGTATGTACTGATGCTACTCTTGCACCTCTTTTTATTTAGTAATGATTGTGATCCAGGGACTTTCTCTCGACCGCATATTTAGAGTTGCCAGATGATTGATATGAGGGTGAGCTAATTTCTATCCAGGCGGCCATGGATCCCCTTTTACTAGATGTCTATTCATTTCAAAAATTATTTATGTTCTCTTTTATTTTTTCTACTCTTACATACTATTAGTTAGAGTCCTTTGTACAATGACTTTTCGATTTTGGGGTATAATATATCAGATTTTTGCTACTATTCAAGTATTTATTTTACAGACTTTTTTTATTTATCTTTTGACCATCTTATTGTAACAACCCTCAAAAGTACACAAGATCAGATCCTAGACATGAAGCAGAAAAATAGACCATAGAACGACTCATCAAGTCACTTAACAGATCGTTAAGTGGAATCTTCCCGGAGTTAAGTTCCGATACTTCATGACATTTTCTTCTCAATTCTAATGAGTTAGGCCATGATTCATTAATACAAGTGATGATTCATTAAGTAGGTCATTCTGACGGACTTTAAGATGAGAATTGGAGAATGTCCAACCTAGTTTTAGGGGTGAAGAAAGGACCTCACGAATCGTCAAGATGGATGACGAGTCGTTACGCAGGTTTTCATCACTGACGGTTTCAATTTTACAGATGAGATCTCAGTGGTATTTTTGTAACTTCTTATATTTTAATAACCTAAATACAATGTTTTGGGATTCCTAAGAAGTATATTTAAGGGATTAATTAGTCTAAACTCTTATTCCCTTTCATTACACCATAAGATTCAATATTATTAGCTCTCAAGTTCATCAAGCAAGCTAGGAATTCATCTTCTTCAATCTAGGGTTGTTCAAGCTTGAGTCTAAGTTCTTCATTCTGAGTATGTAAGCTAACCTAAGTAAGGGTTTCTATTCATCCTTATGCCCTAAATTTATGAAAGAAGTCATTGATATTAAAGCTAGGGTTTTTACCCAATTCTTGAATTGTCTTCTTCTCTATCTATTGAATTGCTCATTGTTGAGTTATTCCTATTGAATTATATCCCTTCATTGTTATCATTATTCTCTTGATGTTATTGATAATATTCTATTGAATTCTTGAGTTATTGATTGTTGATGGTTCATGTCTCTTATCTCATGAACCCTATTGCATAAAAGTCATGATTTTGTTAGCATTGTGATT
Organism: Datura stramonium; assembly: GCA_018107945.1. Taxonomy (NCBI): domain Eukaryota; kingdom Viridiplantae; phylum Streptophyta; class Magnoliopsida; order Solanales; family Solanaceae; genus Datura; species Datura stramonium. The sequence goes on along the minus strand of JACEIK010000001.1, from coordinate 1,078,426 downwards.
TGAGGTTAATTGCGTTGTTTCATAAAGATGGGTAGATTTAAAAAAAAAGAGTTATAATGAGATTTTGAGAAAAAAGTATGATTTTGAGCATGATTTTCAAAGCTAAAGCGAAGTCTTATTCTGAAAATCAAGAGTTTTGAGCATAGAAGCTTACAAGATTTTATGAGAGATTTGGAGCATAGAGGCTCCCAAGATTTTAAAGAATGTTTTGAGCAAAAAGCTCTTTATTATAGTTTACGGATTTTTGAGAAAAAGGCTCAGCAAGACTTTTAAACATCTATTATATTTATAGCTAAAGTATTTTATAAAGATGTTTTCAGTTGCCTCAGATAGACATAAGTATATGAGGATATTTTTTGAGAGGTTTATTTAGTACCGAGTTGGGTGAAAAGTTCTGATAACTCGAAAACCCCATAACTACATAGCCAGTATAGGTTAGGATCATATGCCATTGATTCGGGTGGCTCCTCAAGATAAGTCCTTGGAAAGGACTTGAGTTATGGATTCACAGATTGTGATCATTCTCTTTCCTAGAAAGGCTTTGAGGGCTCTGCCAACTTGAGTGAGACAATTGGGCATCATGTGCTCATTCATGATGATATCGGTTATGAGAAACTCCCCAAGTTAAAGTTATGCATTTTTTATATATATTCAGAGATTGTTTTGGTGCACCGGTTTATAGCATATCTGTTTTACACATTGATCATATTGTGCTTACGCATCATTCACAACTTTAGTTTCAGTAATATTATTTTAGTTAGTTATTTTTTTAGTTCAGATATTCTTGCTTAATTATTGTTTCATTCAGCCTTATTATATACCATACATTCCACGTACTAACCCTCTTTGGCGCTGCATCTTATTATGATGTAGATTTAGTTATAAAGGATCAGCAGCAGACACTTCATTAGGATCTCACACACATCCAATAGTTGGTGAGGCATCCTACTTTTGGAGAGTCCCGGTCATTGAGTTATTTTATATAATAAAGCTTGAGGTAGTCAGGGGAGTTATGTCCCAACATCCTATTCTTCAGTTATAGAGGCTTCATAGATAGAGTTGAGTTGAGTCAATAATGTTAATTTAAAACATTGATTTTTGTTTTAATTAATAAACTTCAGTTTATTTTATTGAGCTCATACAATTATTACTTCCACTATAGTTATTGTATTCTTAGCTAGTAGCAAGCCAGGTTGAGAGTTCGCCTGAATCACTAGGTGGTCTGAGTGCCAGCCACGTCTAGGCTCTAGAATCGAGGCGTGACAAACTTGGGTCATAGCTTTTAGGTTCAAAGAGTCCTAGGGTGTTTATGAAGCTGCGTCTAGTAGTGTTCTTCTTAGAGGTGTGAAGCACGCCACATCTATAATAAGGAGGCTATGAGGCATTAGGAAATACTTTCCTTCTTATATACTCTAGATTGTGCGATAGAGTTTAAATCTATAAAATCTTCCTTCTAACTCGTGCATTCAAGTGTTTTAGATCATGCCTCCTAAACACCCGACCAGTCAGAGGAATGAAGTTAACATACCCCCACAAATTAAGATGCAGACCCAGAATGGTCCATGCACTCCGATTTAGGAATCTAGTGTTGGAGCCTTGTCAGACTCACTACTAGTGGAAGGATCCTAGAGATGCCAGTTCCTCAGCCTCCTAGCGTTGGTACTTCAGAGGCAAAGTTCAAAGCAGATATTTAGATGCTCACTCAGTTGGTAGCTTCTCAGTCAGGATGTCAGAACTCAGCACCAACTAGTTTTAGTTCTCATGATTCAGGAGCATCAAGGATTAGAGAGTTCTCGAGGTTGAATCCTCTAGTATTTATAGAGTCTAACGTTGATGAGGACCCCCAAAACTTTATTGATTAAGTCTAGAAGATCCTAAAGGCAATGTATGCCACAGAGACAGATGGAGTGGAATTTTCTTCTTATCAGCTTAAGGATGTGGCTAACGTGTGGTATGACCAATGGGAATAAGAACGAGGTGAGAATGCAGCTCTGGAAACTTGGGATAGTTTTGAGGAAGTATTCTTGAACCACTTCTTCTCTCAGGAGCTGAGAGAGGCGAAGGCAGAAGAGTTTCTGAACTTGAGGCGGGGCACTATAAGTGTGAAGGAGTATAGCCTTAAGTTCATCTAGTTATCTAGATATTCTCCATAGGTGATACTAGATATGTGGGCCTGGACGAGGAAATTCATATTTGGGTTGGGCAAGCACGCGAAGAAGGAGCGTAAGGGCTCTCTATTGATCAACGATATGGATATTTTGAGACTTATGGTCTATGCCCAAAAGTTAGAGGAAGATAAGCAGAAGGATAGGGAAGAGCACTAGTGTAAGAGGGCTAAGCTATCAGGTAATGAGACTGCATAGTAGAGGAATGAAAATGGAAATAAGTCCTTCTTTAAAAAGAGGTCCTTTAGACCTACACAGTTAGCTGCTAATGCTCGCCCAAGTAACAGAAAGGATCAGAGGTCTCAGACATAGAGTAATGCAATTCAAAGAACCCCGTGACACCCACCTATTTAGATAGTGTCCATCCTGATAGGGTAATAGGGGTAACAAAAACCAAATTACTCCCTCTGTAGGAAGAGTTACCCAAAAAGGCACTACTTAGGGATAGGTGGAGGTCAGAATCGTCTATATGCTATGTCTAGTCTCCAGGATCAAGAGAACTCTCCAGATGTTGTACATAGTATGTTAAAAGTCTTCTCTATTAATGTGTATGCTCTACTTGATCCGGTGATACTCTATTTTTTATGACTCCCTATGTAGCAGTTAAGTTCAGAATCTCCCGAAAATAACTCTTAGAGCCTTTTCATGTTTTTACTTTGATCGGTGAGTCAAACCTAGATAGGAGAATCTACAGAGATTGCACAATTGTAGTCCACTATAAAGATACCACAACTGATCTAGTAGAGTTAGACATGGTGGATTTTGATGTTATTCTAGGCATATATTGGTTGTATTCTTATTATGCTACAGTTAACTCTAGGACCCTAGTAGTAGAGTTTCGGATCCAGGTTGAACCAGACTTAGTTTTAGAGGGTAGTCTTGTTATGCCTAAGGGTCGTTTCATTTCATACCTTAAAGCTAGAAAGTTAATCTCTAAGGGATGTGTCTATCAATCGGTAAGAGTAAGAGACTCTATTGTTGAGACACCATCCTTTCAATTAGTTCTAGTCATAAATAAGTTTCGAGGTCTTTTCGGATGATCTTCCTGGAGTTCCTACAAATAGGAAAATAGATTTTGGTATAGATATCTTCTAAATACCCAGTCTATCTCTGTTCCTCCATATAGAATGGATCCAATCAAGTTTAAAAAGTTGAAGGAACAATTAAAGGATCTTTTAGAGAAGGGTTTCATTCGCCTTAGCGTTTTACCTTGGGGAGCTCCATTCCTCTTTGTGTGTAAGAAGGCTGGTACTCTTAGAATGTGTATTAATTATCGACAGTTGAATAAAGTCACCATCAAGAATAAGTATCCCCTTCCTAAAATTGATGACTTGTTTGACCAACTATAGGGTGTCAAATGTTTCTCAAAGATAGACCTCAGATCGGGGTATCATCAGTTGAAGGTTAGAGAGTGTGGTATTCCTAAGAGAGCTTTCAGGACCCGTTATGTCATTTTGAGTTTTTGTTATGTCCTTTGTTTTGACTAATGCTCCTGCAACATTTATGGATCTAATGAATAGAGTGTTTTTGCAGTATTTGGACATGTTTGTATTGTGTTCATTAATGACATCTTGGTTTACTCCAAAAGTGATGTTGAGCATGCTAGTCATCTCAAAATAGTCCTCCAGACACTTAAGGATAGGGAGTTAATCGCCAAGTTCTCAAAGTGAAAATTTTGGCTGAAGTCAGTGGCTTTCTTAGGCCATATAGTCTCTAGCGAGGGTATTAAGATTGACTCTCAGAAGATTAAGGTAGTTAAGAGTTTGCCCAGATCCACACCCCAATTGATATCAGGAGTTTCTTGGGTTTAGCTAGTTACTACAGGAGGTTTGTAGAAGAATTTTCAACTATTGCCGCTTCATTGACTAAGTTGAACCAGAAGAAGATTAAATTTCAATGGTCTAAAGCTTGTGAGAAAAGCTTTCTGGAATTGAATACTCGTTTGACTAATACTCCAATATTAACCCTACTGGAGGGAACAAATGGCTTTGTTGTATATTGTGATGTATCCAGAATAGGCATTGGTTGTGTATTGATGCAAAATGGTAAGGTTATAGATTATTCTTCCAGACAGCTTAAGGTCCATGAGAAGAATTATCCGACTCATGATCTCGAGTTGACCGCGGTAGTATTTGCATTAAAGATTTAACGTCGTAATCTCTATGTTGTGCATGCTGATGTGTTCACAGATCACAAAAGCCTACAATATGTGTTCAGTCAAAAGGAGTTGAATCTCATATAGAGGAGGTGACTTGAGTTGCTCAAGGATTATGACATGAGTATTCTCTACCACTCAGGTAAAACTAACGTAATTGCCGATGCTCTTAGAAGGCTATCCATGGGAAGTACAACTCATGTAAAGGATGAGAATAAAGAGTTAGCTAAGAATGTGTATAGACTTCTACATTTGGGAGTTCACCAATTAGAATTCGAAGAAGGCAGTATGCTTGTTCAAAATGGGGCCGAATCATCCCTAGTGGTAGAAGTTAAGGAAAAGAAGGACATAGATGCCTCTTGTTTCAATTAAGGGAAGATGTCCACAAGCAGAAGGAGTTGGTTTTCGCACAAGGATAAGATGGTGTGTCACGCCCTCCCTGGGGGGTATGACTGGCACCTGGTGCCCTAGACGGACCTGGACTACTAACTGGTGGGCCGAGGCATATCTGGTGCCTGGCTAGCTTTATCTCAGG
>JACEIK010000001.1:1040929-1051835 GCA_018107945.1 Datura stramonium | reverse complement strand
TATATATTAAAAGTTAAATTTACTTTTTTGTACAAAATTATTAATAGGAGTAGTATTTAAGTAAAGGGTAAAATGATAGTTTATTATTTAATGGATATTTTGGTAATCCAATTTTTCAACTAAGGGGCTTCTCACTTATATAGTAATATGATATTCACACACACACACACACACACACTTCATTTTAGCATATTTTTATTCTTTATATAGGAAATAATGTCATGCCCCACCTTGGGAGGCATGACTGACACCTGGTGCCCTAATAGGATCTGACTAACTTGGCTAAGCCTATGCACTCTTGGTACAGGCTTACTCCCTTAATCAAGAAAACAACGGGCTATATATCTGCTGTAAATACAACCTCCAGCCGACAAGGCCTTATAGCCACCTGTAATGAAAAACAGCTAACCAAAAACACCAACAACAAGGAATCCTATGCGGGCCGACAAGAACACCATGATATCTAGTTATGACTGTAAAGTAAAACCAGTGCTAAGCTAAACTATGACCGACAAGCAACTAATCTGCCAGCTAAACAAGGCCCCACACGACCAACATGTAAACTAAAATACATATGGGCCCCACACGGCCAATAACAGCCAACCACATGGAAATAGAAATAATCTGCAAGCCTTTAGGAGTAATATGATGGTCGGGACAGAGCCCCAACCTACCTATGAACTGGACAATTAAAAGGGAGTAACCTTCTATCTACAAGCTCCGGAAGAAAGGAGCTAACTGCTACGATGATGCTGGTTGAAAGCTACGAGGGACGTGCTCCTCGTCTATCCGTACCTGCAGACAAGTAATGCAGCACCCCAAAAAGGGCTTCAGTACAATAGGTATTGAATATGTAAGGTGATAACTGTAAATGACTGAAATGAAGAGATAAAACTGAGAGTAACTGAAATGAGAGAATAGAGATCATACCTGAGTAATAAAACTTCTTACTGTCTAATTATCAATAACTAAAGCAAACATAAACCTTACCTGGCCCCCATAAGCCGGAAGGTACAACCAGCACAGAATAACCCACTTGGGGCCCCCATAAGCCTTAGTGAGTCCACCTCAGTCTATATACCCCTATTCAAGGTCACACTAGGTCAGCTAATGGCTATATACGTCCTACCAATCCCCTGTGTCTGCAAATGAGCCCGCTCGACCCCTGACTGTAACTGTGTATGAGTCCAGTGGACTCCTGATATCTGCACCCTGGGCACCAGGCTCGACGGGGGTGTATAAAGCCAACCACGGCATATGAGGACCTGGGACCCCATCTTCGTCCCTGGAGAACGACATACCGCTCTGTAGAATGACGTCATCTCGCCCCTGGCGGGCGTTGACACAACTAATAACCTTGGGGTCGGTCATGAAGGCTATACAGGCATAATCCATCCCAAACTAATATGGAATACTGATCTCAGCTAATGACAACAACTAATCATAATAGACATGCCTCTAGTACTCTTACTGGGACTCAAACTGAGTTATCATGCTAAGAAAACTAACTTGCCGAAGGAAACTGCCTTAATATACCTCGTTCGCCGAATACTGATTAACTGGCGAGTTTCAGCTCATATTCAATTGCTCTTCTCAACTGCAATCGTATCATTGGAAGAACGAGGCTAATTGTAGTACTAAATTTGATAAAAATGATAACTTATATATAAATATTAACTATATTTCAACTTAGCGGAACACGATAAAAAATACGTTATTTCTCGAAAGTCTAGAAGGGAGAAATACTTACTTTAAACCTGTGATCATCTTAACACTAGTTTGAATCAATTCTAACAACTTTAGCTCAGCGAAGTTACAATTCGCCGGATGAATTTCGCGAAACTAACTTCGTAGCAATGCTCGCTGCAGCCTTATACTTCGATACCCGAAGTTAATTTGAATTCAGGCAGCGTTTCGTAGCGTAAATGGAAGATTTTAACTTGTTTTCTTCGTACTCTCATTGTTCTAGCCATATATATATATATGGAATATAACTTAAAATCAAAGGATGAGACTTATATATACTTGAAGCGGTGGACAGGGGTCCGTGGCACGGACCCAACGTGCCAATAGTCGGGCGTGCCATGGAGCCCAACACGGAGGGCGGGGTGCATGTCATGCTGCCCCTTTGGGCAGCTGGCCTGACCTCCTCCCGCGTGGTCCCGACTCCGCGCTCGTCTGACCTTTCCTCGGGCCCCTTTCTCATACGTATTATATTCTAAAACTATTAACCAACGTACGAATAGGCCGTCTAAACATTAAAACTTATGGGGTGTAACATCCTCCCCCCCTTAGGAACATTCGTCCTCGAATGTTAACTTCATCTTACAGGAAGTCTAACTTTTATAACTACTTATTCCTGAAAAAATTTCGGTAGAGTTTCCCCTGTAATGGACTATCTGAAAATCCTAAAACGCAGAAAAGTCCAATACAGGCATTTCACATAACACCATAGCAACTGTTTCTCAATAACACTGTATCTAGCTGAGCAGTATATGTAACATACATTACAGAACAAACTGAATCGTAAATGTACCTTAACTGCATAGCCCGGCTAAGTCTAGAACAAATGAAGGTATCTGGATTTCATGTCACCTTCAGATTCCCAAGTCATTTCCTCTATATTCTTATTTCTCCATAGTACTTTAACAGAGGCAACATCCTTAGTCCTCAATCTACGAACCCGTTGATCTAATATAGCTACTGGAACCTCTTCATAGGCTAATTCCTCAGTAACTTGGACATCCTCAACTGGCACAACTCGGGGCGGATCCCCTATGCATTTTCGTAGCATCGACACATGAAAGATCGGGTGAATGAATTCCAATTCTGGAGGAAAATCTAGCTCGTATGCCACCTGGACTATCCTCCGGAGTATTCAATACGGTCCAATAAACCTGGGGTTGATCTTACCCTTTTTGCCAAACCTCATTACGCCCTTCATTGGCGAGATTTTTAGAAATACCCAGTCACCTACACTGAACTCCAGGTTTCTATGCCACATATCAGCGTAAGATTTCTGGCGGCTCTGAGCTGTCAGTAGACGTTCTCTGATAAGCTTCACTTTCTCTTCTGACTGAAGAATTATATCTGGGCCAATTAATCCTGTCTCTCCAACCTCGAACCAACCAATTGGGGACCTACATTTTCGCCCATATAAAGACTCATAAGGCGCCATCTAAATCGCTGAATGGTAACTGTTATTATAGGAAAACTCAATAAGGGATAAATGTTCATCCCAGCTACCTCCAAAATCTAGCGTACACGCCCGTAACATATCCTCGAGTGTCTGAATTGTACGTTCCGCGTGCCTATCTATCCGAGGGTGGAATGTCGTACTCAGATCAACCTAGGTTCACAAACCTCTATGGAAAGACTGCCGGAACCTAGCTATATATTGTGCCCCCTTTCAAAAATGATAGATACTGGACACCATGTAATCTGACTACCTCCCTAATATAAATCTCGGCATAATCCTCAACTGAGAAAGTGGTCCTGACTGCCAGAAAGTGAGCTGATTTTGTCAACCTGTCAACAATCACCCAAATAACATCAAATTTGCGTCTAGTGTGGGGTAATACTGTCACAAAATCCATATTAATGGCCTCCCACTTCCACATAGGCACTGCTATCTCCTGTGCCAGTTCGCTAGGTTTCTGATGTTCGGCTTTCACCTGCTGGAAATTAGGACATTGAGCTACAAATTCTGCTATCTCCTTTTACATTCCCAGTCACCAGTAAATTTCATATATATCATGATAAATATTTGTTGAACCCAGATGAAGAGAGTAACGGGAATGATGCACCTCGCCCATAATTTTCTGGCGAAGTCCTGCTGCGTTTGGAACACAGAGGCAATCTCTATATCTCAAAACTCCGTCTTCGGTTAACTTTAAATCTGTTACTTCTCCTTGCTGAACCTTATCTCTGAGCTGAACCAGGTTAGGGTCTTCGCACTGCCATTCTTTCACTTCCACAGCTAATGATGATACTGCCGTGTTCTGAATTACTACTCCACTGTCTCCTGGATCTACTATACGGACAGCTAAACAGGCTAACTGATGCAATTCTCAAGCTAGTTCCCGCTGTTCTCTCTTCAGGTGTACAAAACTCCCCATGGATTTATGGCTGAGGGCATCTGCTACAACATTGGCTTTCCCTGGGTGATACAAAATATTCACATCATAGTCTTTCAACAGCTCCAACCAGCGACGCTGCCGTAGATTTAACTCTTTCTGTGTGAAAATTTACTGAAGGCTCTTGTGATCAGTGAAGATATCTACATGAACGCCATACAGATAGTGCCTCCATATTTTCAACGCATAAATCTGTCACACCCCACCTTGGGAGGCATGACTGGTACCTGGTGCCCTAGTAGGATCTGAACTGACTCAACTGACTGAGCCTAAGCACTCCTGGTGCAGGCTTACACCCCAAATCAAGGAAACAACGGGCTATATCTCGGTTGTAAACACAGCCCCCGGCCGACAAGGCCTTATAGCCACCTGTAAAAGAAAACCAGCAACACAGAAACAACAACAATAGGGAATCCTCTGCAGGCCGACAAGACCACCATGATGACTAGTTATGACTGTAAAGTGAATCCAGTGCTAAGCTAAACTATGGCCGACAAGGCCTCTAATCTATCATCTAAACAAGGCCCCAAACGACCAACATGTAAACTTAAACACATATAGGCCCCACATGGCCAACACATAAACTAAAGCATATGTAGGCCCCACACTACCAATAACAACTAACCACAGGGAAATAGAAATAATCTACAAGCCTCTAGGAGTGATATGATGGCCGGGACAGGGCCCCGACCTACCCATGAACTGTATAATCGAAAGAAGTAAACCTTCTATCTATAAGCGCCAGAAGAAAGGAGATAACTGCTCTGGTGACACGTCTGAAAGCTATGAGGGACCTGCTCCTCGTCTATCCATACCTTCAGGCAAGTAATGCAGCGGGCCAGAAAGGGCGTCAGTACAACATGTACCGAGTATGCAAGGCAATAACTGTAAATGAATGAATATAAGAGATAGAGATAAAAATGACTAAAAGAAAAGGGATAGGAGTCATATCTGAGTAGCTGGGTTCTCTATGATCTAGTCTATCAATAACTAAAGAAAACAAGAACCTTACCTGGACCCCATAAGCCGGAAGGTACAACCAGCACAGAACAACCCACTTGGGGCTCCCATAAGCCCTGGTGAGTACACGCCAATCTATATACCCCTATCAAGGTCATAACGGGTCACACTGGTAGCTATAGCCGTCCTACCGGTCCCCCGGGTTTGAAACTGAGCCTGCTCGACCCCTGACTGTAGCTGTGTCTAAGTCTAGTGAACTCCTGATATCTGCACCCCGGGCACCAGGCTCATCGGGGATGTGGTGCCGATACGGTGTATGTATAATAGTCCAGCCATGAAATGGACTCTATGAGGACCTGGGACCCCATATTCGTCCCTCGCGGATGGCATGCTGCTCTTTATGGAGTGATGTCATCTCGCCCCTGGCAAGCGTCGACACAGCTATAACCCTGGGTTGGTCATGGAGGGATATATAGACAAATCAAATCCCAAACAAAGAGTCGAATACTAGTGTCAGCTAATGACATCAACTATTCATGTTTAACATACTTCTAAGTCTCTTACTGGGATCCAGACTAGATTACAATGCTATATGAACTGACTTGCCGAAGGAATTTGCCTTAACATACCTCGTTCGCCGATTACTTATTGACTGGCGAGTTTCAGCTCGTATTCAACTGCTCTTCTCAACTGCAATCATATTATTGGAAGAATGAGGCTGATTCAAGATTAAATTTGATAAAAATGATAAATTTATATAGAAATATTAACTATTTTTAACTTGACGGAACACGGTCAAAAACTCGTAATTTCTTGAGAATCCAAAAGGGAGAAATGCTTACTTTAAGCCTGTGATCGTATTGACACTAGTTTGAAGCAATTCTAACAACTTTAGCTCGGCGGAGTATGATTCGCCGGGCGAATTTCGTGAAACTAACTCCGTAGAAATGCTCCCTACATCCTTATACTTCGATACCCGAAGTTAATTTGAATTTTGGCAGCATTTCATAGCGTAAACGGAAGAAAAATATTAGTTTCCTTCGTTCTACCCCTCTGCTGGCCGTATGTATATATGCATAATGAAACGAAATCAAAGGGAGGGTTATATATATACTTGAGGCGGTGGACAGGGGTCCGTCTCACGGACCCCAACGCGCTAATAGTTGGGCGTGTCATGAAGCCCAACGCAGAGGGAAGGATCCGTTCCACGTTGCCCCTTTGGACAGTTGGCCCGGCCTCCTCCCGCGCGGTCCCGACTCCGCGCTCATCCGACCTTCCCCGGGCCTCTTTCTTGCACGTATTATATTATAAAACTCTTAACCAACATACGGATAGGCCGTCTAAACATTAGAAACTTATGAGGTGTACATCCTCCCCCCTTTAGGAACATTCGTCCTCGAATGTTAACTTCAGCTTATAGGAAGTCTAACTCTTATAACTACTCATTCCTGGAAAAATTTTGGCAGAGTTTCCCCTGTAGTATGGACTATCTGAAAATCCTGAAATGCAGAAAAGTCCAATACAGGCATTTCACATAACACCATAGCAACTGTTTCTCAACAATATTGTATCTAGCTGAGCAGTATATGTAACATACATTACAGAACAAACTGAAACATAAATGTACCTTAATTGCATAGCCCAGCTAAGTCTGGAACAAATGAGGGTATCTGGATTTCATGTCATCCTCAGCTTCCCTTGTCATCTTTTCTTTATTTCTGTTCCTCCATAATACTTTAACTGAAGCGACATCCTCTGTTCTCAGCTTGCAAACCTGTTGATCCCATACTAGAACCTCTTCATAAGCCAAGTCCTCAGTAACTTGTACATCCTCCACTGGAACAACTCAGGACGGATCCCCTATATACCTTTGTAGCATCGACACATGAAAGACCGAATGGACGGATTCCAATTTTGATGGACAATCTAACTTGTATGCCACCTGGCCTATTCTCTGGAGTATTCGATACGGCCCAATAAACCTCGGGCTGAGCTTACCCTTTTTTCCAATCCTCATTATGCCTTTCATCGGTGAAACTTTCAGAAATACCCAGTCACCTACACTGAACTCCAGGTTCCTACGCCATACATCCGCGTAAGATTTCTGGCAGCTCTGAGTTGTAAGTAGACGTTCTCTGATAAGCTTTACTTTCTCTTTTGACTGATGAATAATATCTAGCCCAATCAATCCTGATTCTCCTACCTCAAACCAACCAACTGGGGATCTGTACTTCCTTCCATATAGGGCTTCATAAGGCGCCATCTAAATTGCTAAATGGTAACTGTTGTTATACGCTAACTCAATAAGTGGAATGTGCTAATCCCAATTGCCTCTGAAGTCTAGCACACACACCCGTAACATATCCTCGAGCGTATGAATTGTACGTTCTGCTTTTCCGTCTGTATGAGGATGGAAGGCTGTACTCAGATTAACCTGCGTCCCCGAACCTTTTTGGAAGGATTGCCAAAAATTTTCTGTGAACTGTGCCCCTTTGTCAGGAATGATCGATATTGTAACACCATGTAATCGTACTATTTCTCTGTTATATAACATAGCACAGTCCTCGGCCGAGGAGGTAGCCCTGAATGGCAGAAAATAGGCTGACTTCGTCAACCTATCCACGATGACCCAGATAGAATCAAATTTACGCCTGGTACGAGGTAACCCTGTCACAAAGTCCATATTAATCACCTCCTATTTCCACATAGGCACTGCTATTTCTTTTGTCAGTCCACTGGGTTCTTGATGTTCAGCTTTCAATATTTATATCATAGTCTTTCAATAATTCTAACCAGCGGCGCTGCCACAGATTCAACTCTTTCTGTGTGAAGATGTACTGGAGACTCTTGTGGTCAGTGAAAATATCTACATGAACGCCGTACAGATAGTTCCTCCATATTTTTAAGACATGGATGACTGCAACTAATTCTAGGTCATGGGCGGGATAGTTCTTTTCATGCTTCCTTAGCTATCTCGAAGCATAAGAAATTACCTTACCATGCTGCATAGAACACATCCTAACCCGACACCTGAAGCATCACAATACAATGCAATCCTTCTGATCCATCTGGAAAAGCTAATACGGGTGCTGATGTCAGTCTATTTTTAAGCTCCTGGAAACTCTGTTCACATGCTTCAGTCTAGTGAAATTTGGATGCTTTCTGAGTTAACTTGGTCAAAGGCGCTGACAGAGTAGAAAACCCTTATACAAATCTCCTGTAGTAACCGGCTAATCCCAAGAAACTGCGTACCTCGATTGGAGTTATCGGCCTAGGCCATGTTTTTACCGCTTCAATCTTCTGGGAATCTACCTGGATACCAGCTTCTGACACAACATTACCCAGAAAGGCCACTGAATTCAGCCAAAACTCACACTTGAAAATTTTTGCATATAACTAACGATCTCTGAGAATCTAGAGCACTATCCGTAAATGATTCCGATGTTCTTCTTCTGAGTGGGAATACACCAGAATATCATGAATAAATATTATCACAAATAGGTCCAAATATGGCCTGAAGATATTGTTCATCAAGTCCATGAACACTGTTGGAGCATTCGTCAACCCAAAGGACATGACTAGAAATTCAAAGTGGCCATGTCTGGTCTTGAAAGCGGTTTTTGGAATATCTCTCTCCCGAACTCGAATCTGATGGTACCCTGATCTTAAGTCAATCTTGGAAAAAACTTCGCCCCCTGTAACTGATCGAAAAAATCATCTATTCTGGGAAGCGGGTACTTATTCTTGATAGTAACTTTATTCAACTGCCGGTGGTCTATACACATACGGAGGGAGCCATCCTTCTTTCTCACAAATAGGACTGACGTGCCCCACGGTGAAGTACTCGGTTTGATGAAGCCCTTATCTAGCAGATCTTTCAACTGTTCCTTCAATTCTCTAAGCTCAGCAGGAGCCATTTTGTACGGATGAATAGATATAGGTTGTGTACCCGATAATAAGTCAATTGCAAAGTTGATTTCCCATTCTGGGGGAATACCAGGAAGCTCATCTGGAAATACATCTGGAAATTCATTTACCACTGGAATAGACTGAAGAGTCAGAGATTCTGCTTGGACATCCTGAACCCTGACAATATGATACATACATCCCTTTGCTATAAATTTTCTTGCTCGAAGATAGGAAATAAATCTACCTTTCGGCGTGGCCGCACTACCTTTCCACTCCCATACTACCTCCCCAGGAAAGTAGTATCAGACAGTTTTGGTCCAGCATTCTACATTGGCATAACATGGAGCTAGCCAATCCATACCCATAATTGCATCAAATTCAATCATCTCTAATTCTACCAAATCTGCTAAAGTCTGGCGATCAACGACCTCTACTGTGCACCCTCGGTAGACCCTCTTAGCTAAAATGGAATCACCGACGGGGGTAGATACTGAAAAAGGTCACCAAAGTTATTTCGGCATCATACCAAACTTTCGAGCCATTAATGGTGTAACATAATATAAAGTGGAGCCTGGGTCTATCAAAGCATATATGGAATGAGAGAAAATGTCCAACATACCTATCGTCACATCCGGCGACGACTCTGACTCCTGTTTCCCTGGTAAAGCATATGTGCGATCTGGACCGGTACCTGAACTGGAGGCCCCTGACCTGCCTTGGCCTCTGCCGGCTAGAGCTGAGGGCCTACGCCCTACTGGAGATGCTGGGGAGCGTAACCCTACGGAAGATCTATCCTGTCGGTCCCGATCACTCTAACCTCTGGCCAGACAGTCCCTCAGCCGGTGACCCTTTTGTCCATATGCATAACATACCGTGGAACCATACCTGTATGCCGCAGAATGACGTCGACTGCAAATAGGGAAAAGTGGTACCGTAAGTGTGTTCTTCTCCGACCCCCTCTGCTGTTGTGATCCTACTGACTGTGAGCTCTCGCTGGGCCCCAGCTGTCCCTGACGACCAAACCTGCTCCCCTGCTGCTATTGTGGTGGTGGGGGTCTGGGTGGCCTATCCAATAATCGTGGTTTAGGTCCACCCTGGGACTCCATCTGCATATCACTGGGTCTAGTCCTACGGCGCTGCTCCTGACTTGCCCTCTCTATCCCTCGCTACCGTTGCTGGATCCCCTCAATATTCTGAGCAAATGCCTGAACATGAGCAATATCCATGTCCTCTCACAAGGTAGATGTGATACAGGTCTCCACGAATTCTGGATTCAGCCCCATAATGAACCGATGCACCTTGGCTGGCATAGTATCCACAAAGGCCGGTGCATATCGGGCCAAGGAATCAAATCTCATAGCATATTCTCGAACATTCATCGAACCCTGCTCCAAATGCAAAAATTGATCTACCTTGGCTTGGCGGATCTCCTGTGGCAGATAATGGTCTAAGAAGGCCTCAGAGAAACTGGGCCAAGTCGGAGGGGGAACATCTCTGCCTCGGGACCTTTCCCAGCTCTCGTACCATAGTACTGCAATATCCTACAACCGAAACACTGCTAACTCCACTGATTCTGTAGGGGTTGCATGCATTACCCTGAAAATTCGTTGCAACTGGTCTAGGAAATCTTGAGGGTCCTCATCTCGATCTGTCCCTATGAATTGTAGGGGACTCAGTGCAAGGAACTCTCAGACCCTCGAACTACCAGGCCCTCCAAAAGATTCTGCAATTACCAGTACCACGGGCTGACGCTGTGCGGCCATCATCTGGGATAACATAACAACAACTGGGTGATGGTGGCGGAGGAGGGGCATTGTTGTTTCTGTATTGCGACTGATAGTTCTGTTTCCCTCCTTGATTCCTTTGCACCCCCTGACTCGAACTCTGCCCCTGATGGTTGT
>JACEIK010000001.1:1001533-1026875 GCA_018107945.1 Datura stramonium | reverse complement strand
ATATATAGTGCTCATATCATAATCATGAAACATACTTGAAGTATATGGGCTAGTTGAAATCATGAGATTCATAACATGCTTGAGATACGTGAACTAGCCATTAAATAGGTCCGTGACTCGGCCATAATCATAAACTTGATATTCATGAAAGCCATGCATACTTGAGAAAATCATCATACTCTAAAATCCATAAATTTATGAAGGGTTCTTATGGAAATCATGCATTGTAATAATAAAAAATATTTTACTTCATCATATTTGAAATCGTAGACTCATAAGCTTGAATTTCATAAATCATGCATAATAGGGCATAATTCTCATAAACTTGAAATCATGGTTTAATAATTAAATTAAGAATAAAATCTTCCCCAATAGTCTTAAATCATCAATCAAAACAAGAAAGGATTGGACCCATAGACATAGCATGAGTATTTATATAGAATTGGGTTAAAATTCTAGAATTTTAATACACTTGATTGGATACTTGAATTCAGGAATTAAAAAAGAAATTAGGCATGAGGGTGGAAGAAATCCCCCATTCATGGCCCTACATATCTGGGTAACTTGATTTCTAAGATGGTCTTGAAAGCCTAAGAGAATTGAGGAGGAACTCTAGCTTGATCTTGGAAGAGGATTTCACTTCAATGCATGCATGAGAGCATAATGACTTAGGCTAAGTTAAACCCTCTTAAAACACTCTTTAGGAAGATTAAAATGACTTCATTAGGGATTTAGAAGCTTAGGAATTACGAAAACATCCTCAATAATTCGATAGAAAATTACACACTGCCAGACCCAAAGTGCGACCTAACGACTTGTTAGGTCACTTGACGGTTCATCAAGTCTTCGCATCGCTATTGGAAGAATTACAACTTTTTGATCTTTCTTACTAATGAATCACTTAATGAGTCGTCATGGGATATGATGACTCATCCATCAATCTGTTCTGAACACTGGAAAATCGACCCTTTCTTCACCACTGAACACTTAATGAATCACACTACGACTCATTGTGATACCTAATGACTCGTCGTCCCACTCATCATGAATTCAAGAAGATAACTTTTTCTCCATCTTTGCACCACTTAACGGGTCACTCAACGATCCGTCAAATGGCGAGTTACCTGAGGAGTCGTTCTGTGACCCGGTGTAGATTTTTCTGTTTTCTCTATTTCAACCCTCGGGTCCGATCTTAGAGACTTTTGGGCTGTTACATTTCCCCTTGAGAACATTCATCCTCGAATATGGATTAAGCATAGTAAAAGGCTAGGGAAGGAGCTGCAACTCCAAAATTGAGTAACTATAGCTGAAAAACACAGTGACTGACTCTAGATTGATATACATGACTGAACTGAATTCATGAAACATACATTAGTGCTATGACATGAAAGAAACTTAGAGACATGAACTTGACATGTAACTGAATAAAGTACTAAGAGGGAAACTGGAACCTCAAGTTGGAACTGAGCCGGAAGGGAAAAGATGCTGGTATTTAGCCATCATATCTTCTTCGGTTTCCCACCTAGGTCCCTAAACAAGATGATTTCTCCACAAAACCTTCACTGAGGCTACTTTCTTGTTTGTCAAATTCCAAACCTGACGATCAAGGATATCAACCGGAGCCTCCTTATAAGTAAGGCTATCCTTCGCACCAATGTTCTCTACCAGAATAACTAAGGATGGGTAACCAATGCACTTTTACACAGAGATACATGGAAAACTGGATGCACCAAAGCTAACTCTACTGGTAGCTCCAACTTATATTCCACCTTGCCAACTCGCCTCAAAATCCGATATGGACCAAAATATCGGGGACTAGGCTTCCCTTTTTTTCCTAACCTCATCACTCCATGTGAGACATATTCAGAAACACCCGATCATCAACCTTGAACTCAATCTCTCTCCGCCTAACATCCGCATAAGATTTTTGACAACTCTGAGCTGTTTTCAGCCTTTCTCTAATGAGCTAAACTTTCTCCATATTCTCATGAACTGAATCTGGACCTATCAACATAGCCTCACTGTAACACCCTAAAAGTATCTTATACCAAATCCAAACATAGAATGAAAAACCAAAAAGATTTTCTCAGGATGACTCGTCCAATGAGCTGTTGTCAGAAATAATGGTCTGTTAGGACGGTCGTCAGTTGCCCTGGCAGATTCTTTCCTCAAATTGAATGAGCGATGCAATGACCCCATACTTCTAGTAATCACTCGTTGTTTCGATCATGGTATCCATCCAGAAGTTGGTTAAAAACTTTCCTAGAACCAACAAGCCTAGTAATGAGTTGTGCGAGGAATCAATGACTTGTCTTGTTGAGACGTTGGAAGAATTCAGAAAGGGTGAGAAATCCCCTCTAGTGAAAATGGTTGGATTCAATGACCCATTGTTCCATCAGACGGGTCATTTTGTCCGTCCATTGGAAGAGATCCAGAACTTGTTCAAAACCTCCCCAGTGACAACGAGTGGAACCAACGACCCATTGGTTTATCAAACAGGTCATTGTTCCTTCCCGTCTTTCAGTTCCAATAGCTAGGATTTTCAGACCCAGGACCAATAATTGGTTCCAACGAGTCGTGGTTTCCACCAATGGCCCGTTGTGTGACCCGCTGGATCTCGACGGGCAGTTTTCTAGACTTTCTTCTGGGGAAATTTTTGTACGTCTCAGCTATTTTAGTTCCTAAACTATGTCATTTTGGGTTGCGTTTATAAGGGAGATAAAGAAGGGTTGTAATCGACATTCTCCTCTCTTTCTCTTCCAAACTCACAGAATCAATACGTAAACTTAAGAGTTCTTCTTTCAAGCAAAATCTAGGGCATTGAATCTTCTTCTCAGATTCTCAAGAATTTTCTCAAGGATTCTTCTTCAGGTATGTAAAATTCCAAAATGGGAATTTCTCTCACCATTGTTTCCAAATTCTTTATAGAAATCTCATTAGTTCATGTCTTGTAGAAGATTAAAAATAGGGTTTTCTCCAGAGAGCTTATGAATTTCTTCATTGTGATAATTCTTTGAGTTTTCTAAGATTATTACCACTTGTAATTTATTCCTTGGTGTCATTCATACAATATGTATTTTAGCCCTGATCTTTAACAAGATTTTGAATGAAACGTGCATGATTTATAATGCAGATATAAATATTGCTTTATCAAGATTATTTCATTTGAGTTATGAATGTTAGTACATATACTTGAACAGAGTTAATCTTTTAGTAATTCAGTTTCAGAGTTTCAATTAGTGCTCAGTATACTTAGCATTATCCAGAAATGTCAACTGACCAGTTTGACTATTATCTGTCTTTTGAGAAACGCAGTGAACTCAGTAGAATCAATTTATCAGCTTGTTAGTTGTTCTTTAGATCATTACAACGCTTTCAGATAAAGAAGCTATTATGAGTCTTAGAACATAGTTTCTTTCAGGTCCTTAGACTCTCAGAACACTTCCATATAAGTAGTTCTGACTTAAGTCTTAGGAAATTAGTTTCGAGCTGTCAGCACAATTAGACACAGTTAGGATTCTCAGTGGGAGTAGTACTTAGCACTGAGCAGATCAGAATTCTGCGCCCCCAAGTTCCCAAAACTATGTTGCCACCGTAGGTTATTAGCCAGAATAGGCTTCGGACAATGATCACCCAGTTTAGCTACTATACCCTGGCTAGGTATAGTGGGCCTTCTTCAATGGGGGATATACATCGGACTCCACATTTACCTCATGTGGTTATATGTCAGTTATAGTATCTCCCACAGTATAACATAACATAGTTCAGTCCAGTTCAGTTATGATTTCAGTTCAGTTCAGTTTCTTCATATTTCAGTCTATTTTTGCAGTATTTCAGTATATCTTACTATTACTTGGTATATATGTATGTTTTAGTTCTTTCTTGCATACTCAGTACATTCAAAGTATTGATTACATACATTTATGTGCTACATCATTTTATGATATAGGCTCAAGTACCTAGCCTCAACACCACAGCTAGCCACTCGGTGATTTCCAGCAGTTCTAGTGTGAGTCCTCATCTGCCGAGGGCTGGAGTTCATTTCCAGTTGTTTGTTTTATTTAGTTACAGACATTAGTGTTAGCTGAGGGCTTGTCCCAACAACTCATCAGTTCATTTTTAGAAGGCTTTCAAACAATATTTATTGATTCAACTATATTATCATATTGTTATCAAATTTTGTCATTTATTCAGTAGTAGTTATTTTTTTATCAGCTTCCACTCTTTTATGTATATTCTCAGCAGATTAGTTTTTAGTAAAATATGCTTTACCAGGGTTTTATAAGGATCACCTGTGTAAGTACCGTTTCGCGTCCAGGGTGCAAACTCAGGTCTTGACACTCACCTACCTTAAACCAACCAATAGGTGATCTACACCTCTGCCCATAAAGAACCTCAAACGAACCCATCTGAATGCTGGAGCGATAACTGTTATTGTAGGCAAACTTGATAAGAGGAAAGTGATAATCCCAACTACCCTTGAAATTAATCACACACGATCTGAATATATCCTCAAGAGTCTGAATGATTCATGCTGCCTAACCATCCGTCTACAGGTGAAAAGCCGTACTAAGCTTCACCTGAGTACCAAGGCCTCTCTAAAACAACCTCCAAAACTGAGAGCTGAACTGAGTACCCCTATTTGAGATGATGGACAAAGGAACTCCATGCAATCAAACTAACTCTTGAATGTACAATCTAGCATAATCCTCAGCTGAATCAGTAGTTTTCACTGGTAAGAAACGGGCTGATTTGGTCAACCTATCCAAAATCACCCATACAGAGTCATACTATCGGCGTGTACAAGGAAAGCCTGTAATGAAGTCCATATTGATCTCTTCTCACTTCCAAATAAGAATACTAATGTCCTGAAGCATACCTCTAGGTCTCTGATGCTCAACCTTCACATGTAGGCAATTCAGACACAGCCACAAACTCCGCGATGTCCTTTTTCATGCAATTCCACCAATAGACGTCCCGTAGATCACTGTACATCTTGGTGGCAGCGGATGGATAGAGTACCAAGAGCCATGAGCCTTGCTCAACATCTTCTCTCTCAAGTCATCTACAACCAGTAAAAACAATCAACCCTAATATCGGAGTACACCATCTCCCCCATGAGAGAAAACCTCCACATTGTGATTTTGAACAACTTCTTTCAGCTTCACTAGGATAGGATCCTCATCTTTCCTAGCTTTGACTTCTGACACTAATGAAGATTCTGACCCATTCTGAGTGAACACGTATTGAAGGCTCTTGTGGTATGTGTACACATCCACATGCACCCCATATAAATAGTGCCTCCAAGTCTTCAAAGCAAACACCACAACTGACAACTATAGGTCATAAATTGGATAATTCTTCTCATGAATCTTAAGTTATCTAGAGGCATACACAATGACCTTACCATGCTGCATCAACACACAACCAAGACCAACCCTAGGAGCATAACAATACACAATAAAATTGTCTGTGTCCTCAGGCAGGGTCAATACTGGGGCTGAAGTGACTCCAGTCTTTAACTCCTGAAAACTCTTCTCACAAGCATCCGACCGCTAAAATTTGACCTTATTCTGGGTCAAATAACTCAATGGTACTGTGATGGATGAAAATTCCTCTACGAACCTCCTGCAGTATCCAGCTAAAACCAAAAAGCTCCTAATATCCATTAGACTAACAAGTCTCATACAATTCTTCACGAGTCCATCTGCACACCCTCACTATACACTACATGACCCAAGAATACTACTGAGTTTAGCCAAAACTTACACTTGCTGAATTTAGCAAACAGCTGGTGATCCTTGAGAGTTTGCAACACAATCCTCAAATAAACTGCATGCTCCTCCTTTCTCCCAGAGTATATAAGAATATCATCTATGAAGACAATCACGAACATCTCCATATACTACTTGAACACACTGTTTATCAAATCCATAAAAGATGTAGGAGCATTCATTAGTCCAAAATACATAACTACGAACACATAGTGATGATACCTATTCCTGAAGGCTGTCTTTAGAATGTCACTCTCCCTAACTCTGAGCTGGTGAGAGCCGAATCTGAGGTCTATCTTTGAAAAACACTTAGCACCCTGAAGTTGGTCAAGAAAATCATCGATCATGGGGAGGGGATACTTCTTCTTGATTTTAACCTTATTTATCTGTCAATAATCAATGCACATCCCAAGGGAGCCATCCTTCTTTAGAACAAAGAGAACTGGAGCACCATATAGGAATTTGCTAGGTTTGATCAAATCCTTATCTAGGAAATCTTTCAATTTTTCTTTCAACTCCTCTCAGCCAGAGCTATTTTGTAAGGAGGAATGGATATAGGCTACGTATCAGGGAGAAGGTTAATACCAAAGTCAATCTCCCACTCATGAGGGACTCCTGGTAGATCATCTAGAAACACCTCTGGATACTCACACACTATAGGGACTGACTGAAGAGTTGGGGTCTCGGACGTAGTATCCTTAACTTGGACAAGATGGTACACACAGCCTTTAGAAATCATCTTTCTGGCCATGAGATAGGAAACAAAGTGACCTATAGGCACAACTGAACTACCCATCCATTTTAGGATTGGCTCACCCGAAAATTGAAACTCTACCATATGAGTTCTACAATTTATTGAGGCTTAACATGCATGTTACCAATACATATTGAATATAACATCAAAATCGATCATGTCTAACTCTACTAGATTGTCTGAGATGACTTTTTGAAAGACTATGACAGGGAAATTTCTATATATCTGTGGAGCTATAACTAAGTCACTGACTGGTGTAGAGATTGAGAAGGGTTCTGATAGGGTTTCAGGACTGACTCCAAAACTAATAGCAACATAATAAGTCATAAAAGATAAGGTAGCCCCAGGATCTAACAATGCATATACATCAAGATGGAATACTCGCAACATACTAGTGACCACATTTGAAGAGACCTCCTATGCCCAACGAGATGAGAGGGCATAAAATTTGTTCTGACATTGACCACCGCCTGCACTAGTGGATGCACATTGCTGAGCTGAGCGTGCTGGTGGAGCTGCTGAACTGGTGGCTGGGTCACGGTCTCTACTAGGGCCCTATTTGGCTGAAGGGTAGCCTCAGAGTAGATATCTGGGCTTCTCACACCCGTAAAACATGCCTAAACTCGTGAGGAATTCTCTGGTGTGCCTCCTACCACACCTATCGCAAACTGAAATGCTGGCTCTCCTAACCTGCTCCCCCTGACCTCTGGAGCCTGATGCCCCACCCCTCTGATCACGCCTCAAACTAGACAGAACACTGGCTGATGATGGTGTAGGGGATGATAACCTCTAGTGGGACTGCTGACGGTGTCCTCCACTGGACCTCTGCTAAAACTATCCATAACTCCTTGTCCTAGCCCTCTTGACCTCTCTCTCCTTCTCCTTTGTTTGATCCTCCTCTATCTGCTGGACGTATATGATCAATCATGAGAAGTCTAGATCATTGTTCAACATAGTGGTCCTGCACTCCTTGACCAGCGAGTTTGATACTCCATTCACAAAACTACTCCTATGAGCCCTCTAATCCACAACCATCTCCGACGCATACTTGGACAACCGGGCAAACTCCAAAGAATACTCTTGGAAAGTCCTGGGGTACTGCTTCAATTTGATGAATTCTGCCGCTTTCGCCTCCCTCAACTCTCTAGGGAAGAACCTATCCAAGAAGGCAGTCACGAGCTCATTCCAACTCATGGGAACTGCTCCCACTACCCTACCATTCTTCCACTGGTGGTACCATATATAAGCAGCCCCTATCAGTTGATGGGAGGCTAAATCCGCACTCTCCTCTCCAATCACCCCCATAATTTGGGTGATCTTCTGCACATCCTCAATAAACTCATGCAGGTCCTCATCCACTTTTGACCCCAAAAACTCAGGTGGATTAATCTTGAGAAAGTCTTGAACTCTAGCCGCTATTGCCTTCCCATTCTGAGGAACATGGGCTACTGCCTACTCATTGATCTAAGTGGTCGTTGCCTATGTGAACATTTGAAACTCTTCTCTAAACGCGTCATGAGTGACCTGCTCGGGCATAGGATTTTCTATTGCTGGCGAGGCTTGTTGATGCCTGTCTGCATTGCCATTGTCATGGCCATTTCTATTGCCATTCCTTCTTCCATTTACTCAGCATGGAGGCATATTTATGAAATAGCATATAGCACGAGTTAGAAGGATAGATACTCATCGCATGATATAGATCATGAATAAAAGGAAATTTCCTAAAATGTCTTGTAGCCTCTCCCCCATAAGTATGGCATGCTTCACACCCATGGAAAAGACTACTCAATGCAACTTTCAGACACCCTAGGACACTCTAAACCCTTTACTCTAATACCAACCATGAACTATAAATCATGAACCTTCGGGTTAACATAACTATTTTCCTACTCTAAGTTGTAAGAAGCCGCTCCGAAATTAACTTGACCTTATCCAACTATAGCTAGGTTAACATAACTATTTTATTCTTTACTCTTTACTTTGGTGATTCACATGATGATTTCTATGGGTTTATACTAGAACATGAGTGGCTAAACTCTCTATTCTAGGATTTTGTCCATGGATTGATGGTTATAGTTTGAATATTCATTTATTCTAGATGTTTAATTCTTCTTTTCAAGATTATTTATGCTTACTTGATTTCATATTTATTCATTAGTCTGATCACCTTTTGAGTATTATCTATTGGCTCGTTGGTTGAACTCAGGAGAGGGAACTAATGAGGGTTAAAAGAAGCATAGAGTAGGTTTTAATATCTTGTCAAAAAGTTCAATATTTGATTTCATTGTTGAGGATAGGTATATACCTTGCAACCCTACTTAGTTGAGTCAAGTATCTTTAACTGCCGTCTCATGTTTCTCCTGCAACTATAAGGATATAGGTATTAGGGTTCATGAGATAGTTCTTGGCTATTCGGGAGAATAGTTGAGAAGTCAGTTCATAACTTACAACTAGCATTATTAGAAGGATTTAGTTTGTCGTATTTGAATCCTAAAACTCAACCTGAAAGCAATAGTTCCATGACCCTGGATTTCAATCATCATTTGGATTACACTTTATTGTAAACAAATTTATTTTATTCGTTTTGATTTACATTTCAAGTTGTAGTAGAAAGTAATCTCAAAACTCTTCCTAATTTTACTTGTGTTTTCTTGGATAGTGAAATAAATATTGGACTTAAGCAATTAATCTGACAAGTCTCTATGGGTACGATATTGGGACTTCACCATCCTATATTACTTGACGATCATATACACTTGCTTTTGCACTTAGCGACATCAGGTTTTTGGCACCGTTGTTGTGACTTAAATAGTGATTAGTTGTTTCTGGTTAGGAATTTTATTCACTGTTTTGTATGTAATGTTGGTTGTTGGTTTTTGGATATTTCAGGTGTTGTTTGTTCGGTGTATGCCAACGTCTAGAAGTCAGGGACAACCCTTGGCACACTTTCATCCACAAAACAAAAGAATATTTTATCAGTTAGCTATGGAAGAGAACAATTATCAAGCACAGAAAACAACTAAGAAAGGATTGTCGTGCTAAACTTTTCTAGGCCAAACTTGGAGAATGCTTCAAAAGTGATCATTAAGCCGTCCATCACTGGAAATTTTAAGTTGAAGAAGGGAAAGTGCGGTTGGTTCAAAACATTTGTCAATATCAGGGCAAGCCGCATGAGGATCCCCACAGGCATTTGATGACGTTCATGGAACTAACTGAGAATTTTCACTATCAAAATGTTTCTAATGAGTATGTTAAGCTCACTTTGCTCCCGTTTTCATTGATTGGAAAGGAAAAGGAATGTCTTCAGAATGACCCAGCAGGGTCCATCACTACTTGGGAAGCTCTTTCCAAAAAGTTCATAAACATATTTTTCTCTTTAAGGAGAACAAAGGAGTTAAGAGGAAAGATTTTAGGGTTTTGTAATACCCCGGGAGTGCCTAGGAGTAGACCTGGGAGTTAAAAGTTGAGAACTGCTGAAACTGGAAAAAATGTTGCAGAACGGGTGACCCTACGGATCATTGGTCCAACCAACAACTTGTTGGGACGAGTTGTGGAAAGCATCTGGTATGGGGACAGTGGAAGCAACAATCGATATGACGACTCGTTGTGGGAAACAATGGGTTGTCGTTTGTGATCGTGGTGGGAGATGGACCTTAGCATCTGGGAAGTGACGGGTCACCCCATGACCCCTCATGAGTTACCATGGTCCGTTGTTAGTAGACGTTGTTTGGATGGTGAAATGTCCAGTGTATTCGACGAAAGTAGGCCACGACTCATTGGTGGGTGTAACGAGTTGTGGTGAGGCCTATTGTTTGAGGAGGTGTACAAGTTGCAGGAGTAAACAATGATTGACAGCACGACCTATTGCAAGTAAAGACAACCAATCGTTTCTAGTCGTGGTTTGAGATGAGACCAAGCCTGGACAGTGTACCAGATGGATCGCCATTACGGGTCGTGGTATCTTCCAACGACCTGTTGGGGCGCCCATTGGTTCATTAGTGAAGAATTTTTTGCATAATTAGTAAGGGTATTTTCATAATTTACACATCCTAAGGCCCTATACTATGTCGTTTAAAGCTGTTTTTAGTGGGTTTAAGGAGGGGAAAACCTATTCTAAGTTATTTCATTCCATGCATGCAAGCTTGAGAGGTTGAAGAGGTGATCTAGAGAAATTCTTCAAGATTTTCATTCAAATTCTTCTTGGGCAATCAGAGAAGTGGTAGAGTCAATCCCTTCCAGGTATGTAGGGTTATGAGTGGGTGTTTCCTTCCACACCCATGCCCAAGTTCTATCTAAATATGAGAAATTCCTATGATCAAGTATGGGGTTTTTACCCAAATGCCTGAATCTTCAATTTCTTTACATGGGTATGAATTGATTATGATTTTATTATTGAATTGTGAAGCATGGGCCGATTTTATAATTATATCAATTAAAATTATGTTTCTAGTCTTATGAATGTTGAAGCCCATAGATGAGATGATCATGAAAAGTGAGATTTATGAAGTAAATGTGATAATAATGAAATATTATGATGAAAAACATGATTTGAAGCTACCCATGTTTATAATTATGTTTTCGATGATAATTGAGTATTTCTAAGTTTGATAAAGCTTTGGGCAATGCCCACATGTTAAGTATAAATGATGATTTTCCCGAACTAAGCATACCAAATTGTTTTGGAGCGAAGACTCCCAAATTTTACATTCTATATTGTGGTATGTTTTGACTTAAGTCTTCCTATGCATAGCTTACCACATGGATTTGGAGCAAAGGCTCCCAAGTATGCATTCAGCTTGTGGTATGTTTTGAACTAAAGCTTCTCATATGTATGATTTCGTATTTGAGATGTATTGATCATTGAGTTTCGTCAATAGACGATGCTGAGCTTCATTAAATACGATGTAGAACATTGCATGTTTTGGGAGAAGAGTCTAGCACCAAACGGGCTAAGGCTCGATTACCTTATGCCCTAGAACTATGCGTCAATGTAGGTTGATACTATTATATTATTGGGACCTCCCTTGTGAGCTATCCCGAACCCAAATGGCCCATGAGTTTGATATTGATATCATGGTAGCATCCTTAGCCCTAATAAGGTTTTGGACGGCTCTGCCCACTTGAGTGTAATAGTCGGGACCACGTAAGACATATCATAATATGTCAGTTAAGTAACGAGTCTCCCATTTGTCTATATGATCCAGATTTGCATATTCATTACTTAGGGTTATTATTTTGTACATGCATGTTCAAAAAGCGAGATTTGACTCAATGTTCAACTTTTCTAAAAATGTCATATTTCAACTTTGAGTCATTCGTGTCAGTTTGATGTTACAAAGCTAGGTAATGTATGTTATGAAAAGATCATGATTTCAGAAAGAATGCATGAAAGCCCTACTCTCAGTTAATGATGTTTATGTTTTGAATACTGCATTGTCGTAAAGTGATTTTACTTACTTTAGCGGTTTACTTACCTTGCATACTCGGTATATTCCACGTATTGACCGCATACTTTCTATTTGTATCATTTCATGATAGGGGACTCGGCTCTTAGGTTCAACTCTGCTCTTAGATAGCTTATCGGAGTTAACGTCTGCTTGTTGGTGAGTCCTCATCTTCCGAGGACCAGACTATCTATCTTTTCTTTACATATTTTAGTTTTCACCTTATTGAGTTAGTTAGGGTCTTGTCCCATCAACTTGTCATGTTTAGAAGCTATTCAAACATATGTATGTATTCAGATTTGGATTTTATATTCGTATGTTATATTTAAGTTAGACTTTCGCTATGATGGTATTGATGGTTATTCAGTTCTTGATTGAGTTAGATGTATGCTTATTCCATGGGTCAACTTGGGGTCTCTCGGGGCTCCTTGTCCCGTGTCATGATTCGGGGCTCCTTGTCCCGTGTCAGGTTTATTCAGAAGAAATGGTGAGACCTTGGCTCAAGCTTGGGAGAGATACAAGGGATATCTACGAGATTGCCCGCACCATATGCAGCTAAAGGAGATAATTGGGCATAACTTTATAGAGGGACTGAAGCTAGAGTCTAAGATTCTACTTGATGCTACTGCACATGGGAAAATCTCATCCAAGAGCTACGATGAGATGGAGGCTTTGTTGAATCTCATGTTGGAACCCTAAGCCGAGACATGGGACCTAGAACCACGAATGGCTCACGTTGACCCATGACATGAACATGATAACTAAAGAACATACATCAAGAGTAATATTATAATTAAAACATGAATAAGTAGAAGTCTGGATTACATAACGATCATAAAACAGAGTCAACACTCGACAAAGCTAAAAATTTACATAATGTCTGATAAGCCTCTAATCTGTCTGATGAGCTGATGGGAAACATCCCCAACTAGCTTGCTAAAATCTAAAACTGAATATAAGATAATCGAACGATAAACTAAATGTCCTCGGAAGATGAGGACTCACCAATAATGGGAACTGAACTAAATTGCGGGGAGCTGGACTAACGTCGGACTGAGTCTGATCATCCAGACCTATATCATGAAATGATACAACATAGAATATGCGGTAAATACTTGAAATGTACTAAGTATGTAATGTAAGTAAAGCATGCTGAATAAATATGAATGGAAATCATGCATATAAACATAAATCATAAGATCATGAGAGTAAGGGCTGCATGCTGAAATCTGAATCTGAAATATGTATAGTCATAAGATGAATATCATATTTGAATAGAATGACCCAAAACTAAAAATAGAAATTATATGACTTGCCATAGTTAAAATCATAAGTAAAAACGCATAAACTGATCATTTGATCAAACCTGTTGTAAAAGATAATATCACAAGTCGAACATAAATAACTAAACTCATGAGAAACAATGGTAGACTCATCATATCACTGACACCATCACGATAGAGCTTACGTGATGCCCCAACTATTACACTCAAGTGGGCAGAGCTGTCCAAAATCTTGCCAGGGCTAAGGACGCTACCATGATATCGGTATCAAGCTGAAGGCCCCTTGCGCGTGAGGATAACTATTAAGGAGGTCCCAATATATATATATATACCTACGTCGGCATGTAATTTTGAGACTCGGGGTTTACCTAAATCCCTGGCCTACTCGGTGTTAGACACTACTCCCAAAAATATGAAAGGTTCTCCTATCATTTTTCAACAAAACTAAAATAATAATTACACGCATTATCTGAAATCTGAACATTTTGGAGTCCTGACTCTAAACATACCATAAGCTGAAAGTGGGAGTATAAACCCCAAAATCATATGGTAATTTGATTTTTATAGAATTGAGCTGAATCATGAAAACATGCTTAACTTGTGTTGGCGTGCCCAAAATGTTAAAATCACGCGTACTTGAAATAGACTTTATAAGTCAAAATCATAGATTCGTACATGGGTAATTTGTAAACATTCATTCAAGCTATATATCATGAATCACAAACATGACTTTTCATGAAACTTGCATAGTTTGGCATAATTTTCTAAAACTTGATATCATGAATATATAATTAAAATAGGTAAAAAAAATCTGCCTATACATCTTCAAACATGCTTTGGAACATGAGAGGAATTAACCCATAGACATATCATAGAGAATTTCATAAAATTGGGTTAAAATCCTATAAGAGCATAAACTTGAATTAGAACTTGAATTCATGAACTTGGGGAGAAATTTGGGCATGAGAGCGAAAGGTAAACTGAATCTAAACTTTACTTTGAAAGCCCAAGAGAATTGGGGAAGAATTGAGGGATTCAAGCTTGATCTTTAAAAGGAATTTCTAAACTTTGCATGCATGGAAATTGATTGAATTAAAATAGGCTAAACTCCCTTAAAACACTCCTTTCAAGGCTTAAAACAACGTAGTTTAGGGATTAAGAGCTTAGGATTTATGAAAATACTCTTAATGATTCGTTTGGAAAAAGATCACTGCTAGTCCCAAAGGGACTGGACGACTCGTTAGGGGAGGTAATGGGTCGTCCCTTGACCCGTTGCCACGGCAACTTCTCCTCATTCTTGGATCCTTTCCACCTAATGTCCAACCAAATGAGTCGTCACTGACACCACGACTCGTTCCCACATCAACACTGCCAACAAAACACCTTCTTCATCATTGAGCACTTAATGGACGTCCTAACAACTCGTCACCCCATCGTTGTCACCCCCCAGGATCACTAAGCCTTCAATTGAGTCACACATACAATGGACCATACAATGACCAGTTAGGTCTCTTGACAGATCACTAGATGACTCATCCTGTGACCTGGTGCCAGTGTTTCCTAATTTCTTTATTTCAACCCTCGGGTCTAATCTTAGGGACTTTCAAGGTATTACAATAGGAGTCAAGATTATCACGATTTAGGTAGAGGTTTTACAACAACTAAAGTTTCAGGGAATACTTGAGGTTGATAGTGTGGCTGCAATTCGAGCAGATATCAGTCTGTTGGTATATGTGATCAGTAGGATAGTGGTCACACCAGTAGTAAGTCAGGTTCATCAGGTTCAGTAAGTTAAGTCTCCACTGCCATCATGTGGAGAAATTCATGCTTATTCAGGTTGTCCACTAAACCTGGAATCTATCTATTTTGTGGGGCTACATGGTTGCAGTGGAGGTTTTTTAGAAAATAACTATAATTAGGGGTACAGGAATGCAGCTAACCCCACATTGGGAGGAAATTAGAACAGAGACCCTTGAATAACTTTTAGAGACTTGAGGTCCAGTGGCCTAGCAGTCCTCTCATTAGAGGAGACCATGAAGCAATGGATGGTTCAACAGACTCAGGTTGTTAATGATATGTAAAAATCAATCCATGAGTTGGAGAGGCAAGTGGGCCAACTGGCCATTCAGTAGAAAAACAGACCTAAAGGGGCACTTTCAAGCAATACTAAGAAGAACCCTAAGGAGAATGTCAGCGTAATCTCTTTGCATGGTGGAAATGTGTTGGGTTAAGTGATACTCAGAGACAATAAAGTAAAGGCAGAACAAGTTGCAGAGTCAGAGTAGGAGGTTAGTGAGTCGATTCATTCATAGCCAAAGGCAACAGAAGTTATACCACCTCCTCAATTTTCATAGATATTTAGAAAGCAGAAGGAGGACAGAACTTTTAAGAAGTTTCTAGATATCTTGGAGCAGGTGCATGTGAATCTACCTTTGGTAGAGTTGTTGCAGGAAGCCCAAAGTATGCCAGATATCTTAAGGATATTGTGGCCAATAGAAGAAGACTGACAGAGTTTGAGACTATAGCTCTTACTGAGGAGTGTAGTTTCTAGGTGGAAAACAAGATCCCGCAAAAGTTGAAGGACCCCGGGAGCTTCACTATTCCAATCATTATTGGAAGCAGAGAGGTCAGCTCAGCATTGTGAGATTAGGGTGCGAGCATCAATATTATGTCACATCATTATTTAGAATGTTGGGGTTAGGAAAGCCACATCCCACTACTGTGACATATCAGTTGGCTAATAGGTCCATCACTTATCCTGATGGTATCATTGAAGATGTGTTAATCAAAGTGGGACCATTTATCTTGTCGGTGAACTTTATTATCCTTGACTATAATGCTGATGAAGTAGTTTCCATCATTTTAGAAAGAGGATTCTTAGCTACCAGTTATAAGGGTGAGGTCAGACAAGTCTTGGATGACTGTGGATGGTCAGGAAGCGGTTTTTGATCTATTCAGGGTAACACGATTGTGACCCCACTATGGGGAGCTTATGACTATCCCAATAGTAGAGCCTGGAAGGTCTAAGCAGGCCTTATAGCAGCATGTGTTTCAAGAAGAACCAATAGGAACTCAGGTTACAAATCATCTTGCTCAGTTGAAGGAGTGATAAGTCTTGCGTTGCACAGCAACGTTAAATCAGGCGCTTCACAGGAAGAAACCCATGAATGTCGTGTCATAGGTGGGAGGCAACCCATCTTTCTAATATATTTTTTTTTGTAAAGACGAACATGGAATTTAAGAATAAAAAGAGATAAAAGGAAGCTAAAAAAAATTTAAGTCTCGGGCAAAATACTTGGCGTGGCGCGCTAGGTGTTAAACTTTAGAGGAAATTTTTTTCAGGTAGGCATAGTGGCTGGCGCGCCGAACCAGACCTAATTCACCAAGAAATTTTTTTTCTAAGTGTATGATGAACTGATTGGCACGCTGCACCAGGGGTGATTCGAGCAAAAAAATTTTTGGTCCATGGGTAAAATCCGACCCAAGGGCCCTATATTAATAAAAATCCATCACCCATATCCTTTATTTTATTTCCCATTCATCTTCTCTCTCTGAAAAGGTAAAATTAAATTATGAGTTCTCTCTCTCTCATCGCCATAACTCTTCCTCCCTATTTCCCCCATTGTATCTTCTCCAAAGATTGGTGGAGCAAGAATCTTTAACTCAAGTAAGTAAGTTTCTTTCTTCTTTTAGTATTTATTTACGTAAGCATGCTTCCATCACCCTCTATTCCCCAAATCAAAATCCCAAAAACATCATTATTGGGCAAGAATCTTCAACTTTATAATGTGGGTTTTCCATAGATTAAAAATTATATATTCTACCATTATAATGTTGTATCCTTGATTGGGTTGATTGTTTTGGTTGAATTTTTATGGTTTTAAGTTGTGGGTGTGAAGAGAGGTGGTGGATGGGTGGTAGAGATTTTTTATGGAATTCTTGAATTTTGAGTACTTTTGTGGAGGAAGAAGTTGCTTGAATAGTATGGTGCTTTAATTTTGAAAATATTTGGTTGTTGAAAATTCATACAAATTCATTGTGGAAAGTTAGAGAAAATCATATAAATTGTTGGTTGAATGTATATTGTGACTACTTCCACACTTGGGTTGTTGTGAATTGTTAATTAAGAATAGGGGAAGTAAAGTGAGTGACTAATTTGAAGCACTCTTGTGAAAAGAAAATAGAAAAAAAAACAGAGGAGTGTGATAAAATCATGAATGTGAGTTATGGTGTGAAGCTTGTCAATGAATTGGTTGATGAGACTTGGCATGATAATAGGGGGAGTGTCACAACCCGAACAGAGGCCCGGACCGTAACACGGGACAAAGAGCCTCGAGAGACCCCAAGTTGACCCATGGCATAAGCACACATCTAAATCTCAATGAAACTAAATAATCAACAATATACTCATAATAGAAGTATAATCTTAAACATAATATCAGAAAACATAATCTGAAGTTGAGTACATACATATGTTTGAAAAACATCTAACATGACGAGTTGATGGGACAAGACCCCAACTAACTCAAAAAAACTGAAACTGAAATACATATAAGAAATCTAAATAGTCTATTCTCGATAGATAAGTTTCACGCCCCACCTTGGGAGGTATGATTGACACCTAGTGCTTACTAGGATCCGAACTGACTTAACTAAGCCTATGCACACCTGGTGCAGGCTTGCTTCTCAAATCCAGAAAACAACAGGCTATATCTCGGCTGTAAATACAGTCTCTGGCTGACAAGGCCGTATAGCCACCTGTAAATGAAAACAGCTAACCAACAACAGGTAACAGAAGGGATCCTATGAGGGCCGACAAGGCCACATGCTGTCTAGTCATAACATAAATGAAGACAAACTACTATCCTAGGCCACACACGACATACATACGAAACATAACTGATTAAGGCCCCACACGACCAACATATAAAACATAACTGATTAAGGTCCCACACGGCCAACATACAACTAACTAATGACGACTATAGTCTGCAAGCCTCTAAGAGTACAAATAGTGGTTGGGACAGGGCCCCGGCCTACACCAAAAGGCTATACAACTGAAATACAAAAATCACTACAACCTGGGAACTCTGAATGAAAGGAGTTGACCCAACTACGACTTTGAACAACTGCTACTGAAGATCCTAAACCCTGTCTGTCTAAACCTGCAGGCAAGTAATGCAGCGCCCCATAATTGGCGTCAGTACAATAAGTACCGAATATGTAAAGAAGTAAATAGGCTGAATGAAAGTTGTGAAATACTGAAATAAGTAGAAAGGAGAGGCGTAGAGATTAACCTGTAAGCTGGCTTATTCACAATCTGCATCTAGCAAACACTAAACATACATGAGCTATGAACGCATAATCATATATTCATAAGCTATAGCTAGTAGACAGGAATACAAACAAGAACCTCACCTAGCCCCCATAAGCCTGGAAGGTACAACCAGCATAGAATAACCCACCTGGGGCCCCCAATAGCCCTAGTGAGTGCACTTCAATTTGTATACCCCTAACTCGATTTCTATGATTCTACTGGTCCTATAGCGAACCTACCGGTTCCGTGGGTCTGCAACTGAGCCCATTTGGCTCTTGATCTATAGTTGTGTCAGAGTCTGGTGGACTCCTGATATTTGATATCTACACCTCGGGCACCAGGCTTGATAGGGGTTGTGGTGTAGTGCCTATTGGTATAATAATAGTCCAGCCATGGAATGGACTGTAAGAGGACCTGGGACCCCATCTTCGTCCCATGCGGACGGCATGCCGATCTCTAGAGTGACGTCATCTCGCCCCTGGCGGGCGTCAACACAACTAGTAACCCTGGGGTGGTCATGGATGGCTCCTAAGTGAGGGAAAGCCCAACCAAGGTGCTGTACTAACATCTCAATCTAGCCACTCAAGAGGCATAACTGGACTTCTAGGCCTAATTCCATCGTTGCTCGCCCCCTAGGATAGTCTGTAAAGCTGCTAGCAGGCACATCGTGCACCTGTATCTGATCAGAGGATCTTGATAGTGATCATGATCTCTAATAGTCTGGAATGAATAGGGCGAGATCTGGAGTGGTCCAACACAACTCTCTATATGTCCTGCCCGGACATCTATAACTCATAATAACTACGGGGTCGCGAGTGACTAACTACTCAGTTCCTCTACTTAGGACAACTGTAGGGTTGTTACTGGCCGAACATGCTTTTGAGCGATCGGACCCTAATCCTCCATAGGAGGTTTACTGACATCATTAGCCTATGGAAAGTACTGTACTAACATGGTACTTACAAGTGCCTTAGACCTCATCTTGGTCTAATCGGATCTCATATTACTTTTCTGGGCGATTCTTAACTTTATAGGCAAGTTTATATAGACTTAGCCACTCCTAACGATCTGTACCTAAGTACCTTATAAGGACTGGCTAGGGCGCTGGCCCAGCCTCTAACTGCTGAAAAGTTCCCCTTTCATAGGGTACCCATGGGTCTATTTGACTTGGACGACTGGACTGGCTTTCTGGTGATCTGTAAGATAAATGCTAAGTCAACTGGGTCTGACAATTACTGATAGTAGCTAACTAGATAGCAAGTTTTCACTCAGTTCACTAGACAACCCTACGCTGCTGACTCTAAAGTATGGCCTTCCTATCTGAATTTCTGGCCCTAGGGCAAAAAGGTACACCAATAGCCTCTAGGCGTGCTTTTTTGGCTACAAAGGCGCCAAACTGGTAGTTGTATTGCCCAGTCGTGCCTATACTGTTCAACTTACTACCCCATAACTATTCATGAGCTTCTAAGGTCTAGGCTTGGCAATTAAACATACAATTTTAGTAACACATTGAACTGGAGAATAGAAGAGTTTCTATGACGCTTCTAGTGCGTGTCACACTTAACATGTTCCTATTCAATAAGGAATGCTACTATATAATCCATATACGTTTTCTAGCAGCTAACTAGAACTTATGTAACCGTAATCTATGGATAGTAGCTAATCACATCGTGTTTGATCTCTATACACCAGCAACAACTAATTATAAAAAAGTCTAATCACAATCTAATGGTAGAAGCTATCTACAGCATATGAAATCGTCATTTCTGTTTTGGAACATAAGTCGTAACACTGTACGAAGAGTATACTTGCCGAGGGTTAAGCCTTACATACCTCGATTGTCGTTTCCTGAATAACCGATGAGTTTCAACTTGTATTCTCTAGCTCTATTTAGCTGTAACCGTTATACAGGGAGAAAGAGATGAATTTCAATACCGAATTCAGCGTAAAATGATAACTATTAATACCAATATTGACTATACTTCAACTTAATGAAACACGATCTAAAACGTATTATTTTCCGAGAGTTCAGAAGGGAGAAATGCTTACTTGAAGCTTGTGATTGTATAGAAATCAGGTTGGAGCAATTCCGACAACTTTTGCTCGGTGGGGTTATGATTTTCCGGGTGAATCCCAAGAAAATAACTCTGTTGTAATGCTCCCTGCGGGCTTAGAACTCAATACCGAAAGTTTATTTGAATTTGAACGGTGTTTGGTAGCGTAATCGGATGAAAAATCATTGAAAACCTCGACTTTTTCGGTCTCTGGCCGAAGTCTCTTATTGCAAATGATTTAAGAATCAAAGGAGAGGCTTTATATAATGCTTGGGCGGTGGCAGGGGGTGTGCGGCGCGCCCCCCTCGCGCCACAATTGCCCCGCGTCGCGCCTCCCATTGAGGAAGTAGGCCTGGCGCGTCACGCTGGCCCTGTGCGCACTGGTCTAATCCGACCGCACTTCCGATGCTTTTTCCCACACACGTCAAGCTCTTCTTACTTGTCACCAATCCACGTGTACGCTTACTAATAATTAACATTTACGGGGTGTAACATCCTCCGCCCTTAGGAACATTCGTCCTCAAATGTCAACTTTGTCTCACATGAATTTAACTTTTGCAACTATTATTTTTTAAAACATTTCTGCAGAGTCCCCCCCATACCATGGACTATCTGAAAATCCTGAAATGCAGAAAAGTCCAATACAGATATCTTACATGACACCAGAACAACTTTTTCATTACAGAATTATAGTCAGCTGAACGATATACGTAACATGCATCATAAAATAACAATTGAAGAAACACCTTTACCTTAATTGCATAGTTTGGACTAATCCTGGAACAAATGAGGATATCTGGTTTTCATGTCATCCTCGGCTTCTCGGGTCATTTCTTCTCTATTCTTTTTTGTCCATAATAACTCAACAGAGGCGACATCCTTAGTTCTCAACTAGAATGTCCCGTAACTTGATCGTCCTTAACTAAAACAACTTGGGATGGGTCATCTATGTCCTTTCGCAACATCGACATGTGAAAGTTGAATGGGCAGGTCCTAGCTTTGGAGGCAATTTTAGCTCATATGCTATCTCGCCTGTTCTTCAGAGGATATGATACAGGCCAATAAACCTAGGCCTAAGCTTGTCCTTCTTGCCTAACCTCATAACTCCCTTCTTTGGCAAAGTTTATAGAAATAACCAACTGTCGCTTCATCCCTTAGCTGCCTACACCATACGTTAGGGTAAAACTTTTGATGACCATGGCTATCGATACCCTTTTTCTTGATAAGTTTGGCTTTTTTCGTCTACCCATTTTAACATGCCCGGGCTTGCCTACCTCCGATTTATCTGCTTTACGTCATCATTCAGGGGACTTCCATTCCCATTTATAATAGACCTCTAGAATCTGAGTTGTATATTCTGCTTGGCCACCTGTTTGGGTACGAGGAATCGTGTTTAAGTTGACATGTGTCGCCATCTGTTCTAACGCCTTTTCCTATAACTTAGTCGTAAATTACGTCTCTCCTTTAGAGTTTATCAAACACTGGAGCTCCATGCACTCCAACTACTTATGGGATATTTAACTCGGCATAAGTTTTAACCGCGACATAATTCATCTGGCGAGATACAAATGAATCTCACTAGCCTCTCTATACTGGTTCAAATGAAATCAAATTACACTTGGTATGAGATAACATTGTGACTGTATTGATGTCAATTACTCTCCACCCCCTTGCAGGCATGGCCACCTCCTTTATTGGCCTGCCCAGTTCCTGCTATCTCGTCTTTTCTGGCCTATTGCTGGAGCTCTGTTTCTATAATTCAATGATATTTTCCTTCTTTCCATGCCATCAATAGGTCTCTCCTTTTGACCCGTTGCGTTTTTGTTAAATTCTGGAAGTATGGTTCTGCTAATCGAAGTTCTGCTACCCTTGGAATACAGAGTCGACCTCAGGGTCTTATGATTTCGCCCCTTATTATCCTGAGGGCCAATTACTCTCTACTAGGCCTTGTTTTCAGGCTGTTCTAGGTTAAGGTATCTATGCCGGTACTCTTTACCTCCGCAACTGGCGGAGATATTGCAGCAGACTAGGCTACAACTTTACTATCTCTTAACTGTCAGTCCGATGCTTAATTTTCGACATCTATAAATGGTCCCGTACTTTGTCAATTTTCTTCAACCTAGAGGTTATTCCGATTCCCCCCCCCCCATTAGATACTTGTTCCTTTCCTCTTTCTCCCTTAGACTAAGCTATGAGGTTTGTGCCTTCTACCTCATACTGTCAAGGATGTTACCGACCAGGTCTACTGATTTATATTTGTTCTGACTCGAACTTGGTCCTATTTTGTTCATGTGATCTCCCTATCCTTTGATATCACAAACTAAGGCCATAACCATTATCTTGTAGGTATGTCCTGCCGTCATTAGCATGCTACCACGGATTCAGCCTTTTTCCGACTTGAGCTTAATTTTTACTGGGAGCTTATCACTGATGAACTCTCTTATACACACTTGAGTGCTATTGGCAATCTTACTACCCCCCCTCCTGACTTACTACCGTGAGGGTCTAGATAACTTATAAATACTGAGTGTTTCAATCACTCTCTAATCATTCTCGGAGACAACAATTCTAGCTCTCCTTTACTATTCGTTGTGAGCTCAATAGCACTGACACTTACGCTTTCTGTTATGTTGAAATAACAAGCTAGGAGGTGGAAAATGACCCTATATTTCTATGGGAGAACTGAGGTATGGAACCTTACAATATCCGAAGAGTTGGAGGTAGGAATCCTGCAATTTCCTCCTTCTTTCGCACCTTTCAGGTAATTCAACATTAACTATTGCCCCTGGCTAATTCTAAATATATAATAAGTAAGCCAACTTATATACACATATATACTATACTCCTACCCCCCATATTCTGAGGTTGTAGAGAGAACTGGGGATGGAACTGGAATATCTATCTCATTATGAGGTTCCTAGTACCTCGGGAGGGTGATGGGGAAATGTAAAAGACTTCCACTTCCGCCCTTGGGCTACTCACCTCCCAACTGTAGCAGTTCACCGGTACCTCCTCCTACTGTTGTAGTTATCTTGTAACTAGCTGGAGTCTGTCTTATATCAAACATTATTCTAGATAGACAATAACAAGGAAATCTTAGGGACTCGACCCTATACAATTCTTCTCTATAGCACGATCTAAGAAGAAAGAGGGGTAACCACACTATCATGCCTCGTAGCCTCCTGCTTATAAAATGTGGTGCACAACATATTCATAACCAAGACTCTACTAGACACGGCTTGTAAACTCCCTAGGATATGAATTGCTCTGATACCAAGTTTTTCACGCCCACCTTGGGAGGCATGACTGGCACCTAGTGCCTACTAGGATCCAAAGTGACTTAACTAAGACTAGGCATACCTGATGCAGGCTTGCTTCTCAAATCAAGAAAACAATGGGCTATATCTCGGTTGTAAATGTAGTCTCCGGCCGACAAGGTCGTATAGACACTTGTAAATGAAACCAGCTAACCAACAACAGGCAACAGAGGGGATCCTATGCGGGATGACAAGGCCACCATGCTATCTAGTTATAATAGAAATGAAGACAAACTACTATCCTAGGCCCCACACGGCCAACATACGAAACATAACTGATTAAGGCCCCACACGGCCAACATACAACTATCTAACTGATGGTTGTAGTTTGCAAGCCTCTAAGAGTACAAATAGTGGTTGGGACAGGGCCCCGGCCTACCCCAAAATGCTATACAACTGAAATATAGAAATCTCTACAACCTGGAAACTCCGAATGAAAGGAGCTGACCCAATTGCGACTCTGAACAACTACTACTGAAGATCCTAAACCCTGTCTATCTAAACCTGCAGGCAAGTAATGCAGCACCCCATAATTGGGCGTCAGTACAATATGTACCGAATATGTAAAGCAGTAAATAGGCTAAATGAAAGTTGTGAAATACTAAAGTGAGTAGAAAGGAGAGGCGGAGAGATTAACCTGTAAGCTGGCTTATTCACAATCTGCATCTAGCAAACACTACACATACATGAATTATGAACGCATAATCATATATTCACAAGCTATAGCTAGCAGACAGGAATACAAACAAGAACCTCACCTGGCCCCCAAAAGCCTGAAAGGTACAACCAGCACAGAACAACCCACCCAGGGCCCCCATAAGCCCTGGTGAATGTACTTCAATCTATATACCTCTAACCTAGTTTCTATGACTCTACTGGTGCTATAGCCAACCTACCGGTCCCCTGGGTCTGCAACTAAGCCCACTTGGTCCCTGATCTGTAGCTGTGTCTGAGTCCGGTGGACTCCTTATATTTGATATCTGCACCTCGGGCACCAGGCTCGACAGGGGGTGTGGTGTAGTGCCGGTCGGCATAATGATAGTCCAGCCATGGAATGGACTGTATGAGGACCTGGGACCCCATCTTCGTCCTTCGCAGACGACATGCCACTCTCTGGAGTGACGTCATTTCATTTTTGGCGAGCGTCGACACAACTAGTAACCCTGTGGTGGTCATGGATGGCTCCTAAGTGAGGGAAACCCTAACCAAGGTGTTGTACTAACATCTCAATCTAGCCACTCAAGAGGCGTAACTGGCCTTCTGGGCCTAATGTTACTGCTGCTCACCCTCTAGGATAGTTTGTAAAGTTGCTAGCAGACACGTCGTGCACCTGTATCTGATTAGAGGATCCTGATAGTGATCATGATCTGTAATAGTATGGATTGAATAGGGCAAGACT
>JACEIK010000001.1:939220-988433 GCA_018107945.1 Datura stramonium | reverse complement strand
ACACTAATCATGTTGGTTAGTATAAATTCACATTTTAACTACAAATCACATGAGAATGCGCAAATAACGATGGATAAACAAGACGAAATGAAGCATTTGAGTATCACTTGGGCATATAATTTTGTCCAAGATCAAGATCACTCAAGAGAGGGTAGTATTGGTGCACATGTTGATGAAGGGGCTGTCAATCGCTTTAGAGCAGTGCTTAGGGACAACATGCAGCAGTCCAGGGACAATTGCCGATGAATATATTATTATGGCAGCTTGTTGACTCAGTTCTTGAGAGAGCTTGGTATTGAGGAAGAGGAGGCTGACCTCCACCTACCCCTAGCAGGGGACTTGGCAGAAAAGATGATTGATGTTAAAAAGGTCAAGGAGCCAAGCACCACATCTAGCCCAGCTCTCGCTCCAGCCGATCACCATGCTTGGGATGACAGTTGAAGAGGTCATATATTTGGGATGTTTGAGCTGCAGCTGAAGATATAGGGTAGACCTGCGACTGTTGAGGAGATGTTTGATCTGGAGGATCGGTACCCACCCACAAACATTGCTATAATGATTTTCAAGGTGGTTCCGACTTTTGAGGAGTAATAGATGATGATGAGCCTACAATGATGATCGATGTAGCTGTTGATGATGAATAGGGTGATGAGGATGATGCCACCACTGGAGATGTGTTAGTTGATGTCACGACCCAAACATAGGCCCGGATCAAGACACGGGACAAGAAACCCCAGGGACTCCAACTCGACCCATGGCATGAACATACATCTAGCTCAATCAACAAAAGCAGATGATCAACATGCATAACATAGTGTAAGTCTAAACATAATATGAAATCTGAGATACATCACATGAGTTTAAGGCTGAATATAAGCTATGTTTGAGAAAGCCTCTACCACTGACGAGTTAATGGGAAAAGACCCCAACTAAATCTCTAAAACTGAAACTAAAAAATACAAGATAGCTGATAAGAGATGGTCCTCGGGAGATGAGGACTCACCAATTGAGACAAGCTGCTAACTCCGAAAAAGCTGGCTAGGGCCGAGGCTGAGTCTGAGTGCTGGAGCATGTATCATAAAACGATACAGTAGAGAGTATGCTGTCAGTACGTGGAATATACCGAGTATTCAAGTCAAGTAAAATGGACAATATTAAATACATAAAAGTTCATAAGAGTAGGACAACATGATCATAATGCAAATACCATAATGTAACATAAGGCTCAAGGTTTTCAAAACATTCGTAAATTTAATATAATCATAATCATAAGAGAAAAGCTTTATTGAACATGACTTGAGTCAAAGTACATAATCATAAACATGCGTAAATCATGAGGAATAGTGGGAGATTCGTATAACCGACATACTCTATATGAGCACACATGGAGCCCGACCTATAAACCCCTAGTCGGGAGGGTGTTCGTACCTTGCCAAGGGTAGAACCATGAAAAAAAAATTGTGATATCACTCATGAAAGGCCCATTTGGACAAATGGGACAGTCTCAAGGTAGGTCCCATCATGACCTATGGTGGTACGTAGTTTTGAGATTTAGAGAAAAACCTGAGCCCCGAACCTACTCGGTGTTAAATACTACTCCCAAAACATATATAATGCTTACAGGATAATATATATGAAATTCATGGCCTAGTTAAATCATTATAATCATAAGCATGCTTGAAAATACATAAACTAGCTATGAAATAAGGCCCGTGAGTCGGCCGTAATCATAAATCATAAATCATGAGGTTCATGCATACTTGTAAGACATGTATATACTTGATATTCATAAATTCATGATGATAATTTGAGAGAAATCATATCATAAATCATAAATCATAATGGGTTAATGAACATCAACATCAAAGTAGAATCATAACTTGAACTTCCATAAAACATGCATAATTGGGCATAGTTTTGTAGAGATTTAAATTCATGAGTTTATAATTAAATAGTTGTAAAATATGCCCATGATTCATAGAATATAAATTGATACATGAAGGATATTAACCCATAGATAGATCATAAGGATTTCATAAGGATTTCATAAGAATTGGGATAAAACCCCATAAAATTTTCATAGATTTTCATGAATTAGAGAGAGATTGGGCATGGGTGTGAACAAATTCACCCATTCATAACCCTACATACCTGAGATGGACTGATTCTATAACTCCTTTAATTTCCCAATTAAAGATTAAAGAAAATCTTGAAGGAATTAAGCTTGATCACCTCCTTAGCTCTCTAAGTTTGCATGCATGAGTAGGAATAGTCTAGAATGAATTTACTCCTGTTAATACTCACTATTCATAGCTTAAAACGACGTAGTTTAGACCTTAGAATCATAGGAATTATGGATAAGCCCTTACTAAATTCGCATAAAATAACTAACTGCCAATCCCCACGAGGGACTGGAGGAGTCATTATCAGGGGAAACGAGTCTTCATCTACTGTCTTGAAGTGCACTGCCACCTTTTCTCCAAGGGTCCCCACAAGGGACCAAATGAATTATCATTGGTGACCACGACTCGTGGTCACTACTCATTACCTCCACTGCCCCACTCCTCGAGTCCTTAATCAATTGTTGGCCATGACCAACCTAACAAATTGTGGTGTCTCACCACGACTCATGGGGTCAATTCGTGAGATACACTTCTAACTCCCCCTTCACCTTCCAATTTCCCTTGACCATGGGTGATCTGACGAATCATGGGGCTGACCACGACTCGTGGTCACACCCGTGGTCACCCCAACTCTGAATTTTCCAAGTAAGTCAACATCCCTCACCACGAGTCACTTAATGACTCGTGGTCAACCTGACGGGTCACATGATGACCCGTTCTGTGACCTGGTGTAGAAAATCCTATTTTCTCCATTTCAACTCCCGGATCTGATCTTAGGACTTCCGGGGTATAATAGTTGATGATGCGGAAGAAGATGATGATGATCAGGATTTTAATCCTGATGATGATGATTGTGCTTAGAGGCCCACGAAGTTTCTTTTTCTCTCCCTACTTGATCTGATATATTTGTGCACTGGGGAAAGTGCACTGTTTAAGTGTAGGATGGAGGAAATAGATTTTCTTTTATTCTATCTCTGCTAAATTATTAGAGTGGGCTATAGTAATGGTTATCAGACTTCTGTGTTAGTTAGCTTGGTCTATAATAGTTAGTATGTGGATGACTGTTGAAACTAAATGATGTTACGTTATGTTTTTGTTCATCTCTGGTTGTTTGTTCGTTTAATTGAGAGTCAATTCTTTTTAGAGTCCGTTATAGGTGTAGTGATTGGTCCTGATGATGGATGGATGGCAACCGTCTTAAGGGAAAATTAGTCACATTTTTTTATTTTTAGGTTGGATTCAAAAATCACCACTTGTGTGGTTTTGACATTCCACTTAGAAGTTAAGCTAGAAGCAATGAAGAGGTCATTTTGAATGCATGAGAAGTAAAAAAATTCCATGAGAAACACATAGGTTCTTTAACTTGACTCAAGAAAACAAATCTTTAGGCTTAATAATGGAAATTCATTCAATATGATTGTGTGGATATGTGGCCATAAGAAACTGACTCAGATCGTGATGTCATGAGGGGTGAGCTTGAAATTGTTATGTTTTGTACATAGAGTAACATCTAGAATTTTCCTATCATGTGTGAATGATAGCTAGTTGTCAAAAAGGAAAGATATTGTTAAGTTATTTCTTTGATAGACCCATGTTGTTCAATTGTTGTTGTACCTCCTTTAACATTATCCCTAGTCAATCCCATTGAGCTGTAAGCCTATACTTTTTCTAGCCACAAAAGAAGTCTATT
This sequence comes from Datura stramonium, assembly GCA_018107945.1. NCBI lineage: Eukaryota > Viridiplantae > Streptophyta > Magnoliopsida > Solanales > Solanaceae > Datura > Datura stramonium. Next base: position 984,620 of record JACEIK010000001.1, on the reverse strand, counting down.
CTTTTTGTTGTGTGACCTCCAAAATTTTTAATACAAAGACAATCTAAGGAACTTTGAGATTTAAGAATGAAGGTTCCACCAGTGTAATAATATTAAGAGAAAGGAAAGAAAATATGTGGATGGCAAGATGAGAAAATAGAAAAGAGGGGTGCCCACAAAACAAAATGTTTGCTTGCTGCTAGAACATAAAGAAAATATTCTTAATAGTTGATTATTTTGGTTAATCTTATAAGCAGAAACTAGCAGTCAAGTAGTGTAAAAAGAGGCATGAGAAAAGAAAAAGGGATTAGTGAAAGAAAGGGTAAGCAGTAAGGACAATATGGTGGGACAAGAAAAATGAAGCAAAAATGTCTTAAAGTGCCTAGGATTGGTAGTCACTATTAAAAAATAAGAATCACTCGTACCCTTCGCTTAACCAACATTACGATCAGGAAAATTCCTTATGATCTTATTCTTTTTGAAGTGATGAAGTAATCTAACTATACTTGAGAGGCAAGCCTATGGTATTGCATATGTATGAAAGATCATTTGNCTATGCTCTTGTCGCTAATTAAAGGCCTATGGTATTGCATATGTATGAAAGATCATTTGTAAGAGTGAGTGTGACTTGTTTACTTATGTTTCAAGTTCTTGAATTGATAATAAGAGGGAAGGAACATCACTAAAATAAGTGATGGCACAAGGTGGTCACAGTCGGTGTATTATGAGTCATATTTTTCATACTTAATCATGTTGGCCTCATTTTGAAAAAAAAGAGTCAGTTACAGAAAGTATGTAGTTTCAAGTGTAAAGAACTTTTTTGTGTATGTTTATGAATTGATGAACCATTTATTCATGTGCTCTATTTTAGTTGCCTAAGTTAGAATCGATAGAGGTGACAAGTAGTGTGAAAAGAAGTGTGTGTTGAATTAAAGTAAGAATTGTTTGAGGACGAACAATGATTTAAGTGTAGGGTGGTAATGTTGGACATATTCTAATGCCTATTTGCCATATATTTTACCCATTGCTTATCATATTTTGAGATGATTATCCTTATAAAATATAAGGTTTCAAGAATGTGTGTGTGAAAAGAGCTAACAGATGTTTTTAGATGATTTTGGCAGGCAACACAGAAAAATACTCAAAAATGGTGCAAGGTATGAAGAAAGAAGAATTCGAGAAAAATTTGGCCTGGTGAACTTGGAGAAGTGGCGCGCCAGAGCCTAAACTTCAGAGAAATTGTGCTCAGGTTGGTGTTATGGCTGAAGTGGTATGCCAGACCTCAAACTTCAGAAGAAATTTTAATCAACACCTTGGTGAAATGAGAGATATGGCGCGCTAGAGAGGATCCGAGCTTGAGAAAATTTTCTAACACTCTGGTGCATTGAGAGAAGTGGCACGCCAGGTCTCATATCGAAGAATTTTATCTAACACCTTGGTGAGATAGCAGAAGTGGCACGCCAGAGGCAAAACTTCAAAAGAAATTCAAGCCAAGTTTGGAGAGATAGGTGAAGTGGCCGCCAGGGCTTATCCAGGATGTATTTTTCTAAGTTTAAAAGTTGAATTACTTAAGGGCAAACGGGAAATTTGTTACCATGCTTATAAATAATTTGCTAGGGCATTTGTCAAGATATATCAATTATTGTACGCAGTTCATAGGGGAAGAGACACAAAGTCCAATTTATTCTTAGATTTTTCTTCTTTACTTTTTATTTTGGTGATTGAATAATGATTTCTATGGGTTTACACTTGAACATGAGTGGCTAAACTCCCTATTCTAGGTTTTGGGCCATGGATTGAGGGTTGTAGTTTGAATATCCATTTATGTTTAATTCTTCTTTTCAAGATTGTTTATGCTTACTTGATTTCATGTTTATTCATTAGTCTGATCACCTTTCAAATATTATCTATTGGCTCGTTGATTGAACTCGGGAAATGAAACTAATGAGGGTTAAAAGAAGCATAAAGTAGGTTTCAATATCTTATCAAAAAGTTTAAGAGTTGATTTTGTTATTGAGGATAGGGATATAGCCTACAACCCTACTTAGTTGAGTCAAGTATCTTTAACCGTCATCTCATGTTTCTCATGCAACCATAGGGATAATGGGTATTAGGGTTCATGAGATAGCTCTTGACTATTGGAAAAATAATTGAGAAGTGAGTTCGTAACTTGCAACAAGCAGTCTTAGAATGATTAAGTCTAGCGTATTTGAATCCTAAAACTCAATATGAAAGCAATAGTGTCTAGACCCTGAATTTCAATCATCATTTGAATTACAACTCTCTTACAAATGAATTTATTTATTTTCTTTTATTTATATTTCAAGTTGTAGTGGAAAGTAATATCAAAACTCTTTCCTAATTTTACTTGTGTTTTCTTGAATAGTGAAATAAAGATTCGACTTAAGTAATTAATCTGACAAGCCTCTGTCGGTATGATATCGAGACTTCACCATCTTATATTACTTGACGAGCATGTACGGTTGTGTGTGCACTTGGCGACATCACAATCCTTGAGCAACTCCAACCACCTCTGCATCCTCAAATCGAGTTCCCTTTGATGGAAAATATATTAAAGTCTATGGTGATCCATATATACCTCACTATGCAAATAATAGAGGTAATGCCTCTGAATCTTCAAAATAAATACTACCGTGCCAACTCCAAGTCATGAATAGAGTAGTTCTTCTCGTGAATCTTTAACTGTCTCAAGGCATAAGCTATAACCTATATTTTTGCATCAACACACAACCAAGGCCAATATGTGAAACATCACAATAAATAGTAAAACCTTCATCCTCTACACGTAATGTCAAAATTGGAGCTAGAGTCAACAAAGTCTTAAACTTTTGGAAGCTCGCTTCACAATCATTTGTCCACCAGAAAACGACATTCTTCTAAGTCAAATTTGACAATGAAGACATAATAGATGAGAAACTCCCCACACAGCGTTGGTAGTAGCTTGCCAAACCTATAAGAATTCAAATCTCAGTAGGGGAAATAGGCCTAGACCAATCTTGAACTACATCAATTTTTTTGGGATTCACTATGATACCTTCCCTGGACACCATGTGTCCCAAGAATGCCACATAACTGAGCCAAAATTCATGCTTCAAAATTTTGACATAAAGTCGTTCATCCTTCAAAATCTGAAGCACAATCCTCAAATGTTACTGATGCTCCTTCTTACTATGGGAATATATCAAACTATCATCAATGAAGAAATAACAAAAGAATCAAAGTATGGTTTTTTGGGGCACTAGTCAGCCCATCAGATATAACCAAAAACTCATAGTGACCATAGTAGATTTCGAAAGTTGTTTTATGAATATCCTCCACCCTAATCGTCAACTGGTTGATCGAAATTCAAACCAATATAAAATAAAACTAAAGCACCCTAAACCTGAGTGAAGAAATCCTCAGTGGGCGGTATAGGATACTTATTCTTGATGGTCTCTTTGTTTGACTACTTGTAGTCAATGCACATCCACATAGACCCATTCTTCTTCTTCACAAAAAGAATTTAAATGCCTTAAGAGGAGAGACTCAATATAATGAACACCTTACTTAACAAATCGTGAAACTATTCTTTCAACTCTACTAGTGCCATGTGATAAGATCGATAGACATGGGCTGAGTGCCCAGTTCCAGGTCAATGCCAAAATCAATATCACAATCAAATGGGACACCTAGAAAATATATTATAAATACCTTTTAGAATCTCTCATCACTAGTACTAACTCCAGTGGGGGAGTATCAACATTAATATTTTGAATATATGCCAAATGGGTGAGACACCCATTCTCAACCATCTATTAAGACTTGAGAAATGAAATTACTTTCTTTGAATAGTGGATAAGAGAACCCTTTCACTCTAGTCTAGGAATACCTAACATAGCTAAGATGATTGTCTTGGCATGAAAGTCTAAAATAGAATGATATAGAGAAAGCCAATCCATGCATAATATAATATCGATGACCATCATATCCAAAATTACTAAGTTTACCCAAGTGTTATACACTACCAGGGTAACTATGCAAGACCAGTATACCTAATTCACCACTACAAAATCACTAATAGGAGTAAAAGGACTTATATGTGCATAGAAGTTGAATCACATGACATGTCTACACCCGAAGCAAAGTATGTAGACACATAAACATACATACACCCTGGATCACATAACACAATATCTTGTCGATTGAAAACTGAAATAGTACTTGTGATGATTATGCCAGAGATCTTTGCCTCTAATCTTTCTAGAAAAGCATAGCAATGAGCATGATCACCCTTAACCTGGGCACCTCATTAGCCACCACCTTGGCTGGACTGAGTACAACCTCTACTCTACTGAGAATTGTCTCTATCATTCTGGGTATTGCCTCTAATTGGTTTTTTGGTCCTAGATGTAGGAGTTTGAGAGCCATGATATTGCCCACCTAATCTAAGTACAAGGAAATCCTTTTTTGAAATATCTTGGACCACCAAACTCAAAAAATACCCTTAAGTGCCACAATCTGCTGAGAAAGACTAGAGTGGTTTGAGTACCCACTATAACCTAAAGGCCTATCAAAAGAGCCATGTCAATCCAACCTCAAATTATAAGAACAATGCATGGACTGACCTTCCTTAGATGTTTGCATTATTGTATGTACCTGTCTGCCAGATTAATAGTCATAATTCCTCTCAAAGTAACCTCTACCTCAAAATGAGGCGCCACTATAACTACCAAAAATACAAGACCTCTTGTCCCTCAACTCCCCAAACTCCTGAAGTCTGATGTACCTGACCCTTTAATGTATCTACTACTTTCTGAAAGGTAGCTCCAGTGTCTAACACCTGTAATATTGCCATACAAATAGTATAGATCAAACTATTAATGAACAATAGTATCCTCTCTGCCTCATTGGGTAGTATTATCAAAGCTTGATGAGACAACGCATGAAACCTCATCTTTTAGTCAATCACAGTCATACCATCCTGCCTCAACTTATTAAACTAGTCCCTCTTCTTTTCTGTCATACGAACAAACTTATCCAAGAATACCTTAATCGACCATGCCCATATAAAAGGGAGACCCTGCTGGTATAATCTGAATATAGGCCCTCCATTACTGCTTGGTAGACCCAATCATCTGAAATGGAGTATAATAAAATCCATGAGGCTCTACCAACCTAAGATTATGAAATCTCTCATGAAAATTAATAAGGAACTCATAAGAATCCCCTTCCTGATCACCATTTTACTGAGGAGGATTCATCTTTTTAAACTAGTAAAATATCTTTTGCTCTTCTATATATATTGGAAGCCTGGCGACTAGGAGTGGAGTACCGCTTAAAAAGATTATCCCTAAATTGAGGAGCTACAGCAGGCTGGTCCTTTAGAATCTAGAATCCTAGAATGGTTATATGATTAGGAGTCTGACCTCCTATCTTGGCTTGCGACCAATTTGGTGTGATAGGTAGAATACCCGTCTGTGCCATCTCTTTCAGAAATCCAAACATACGGACAAGAGTATCCTTAAGTACTTATTAGTAATAAACTTAGGCAGTGCTTAGGTTGGGGCCCACCTCATCAACCTGAATCAGCTCATTATTTGGGATATCATCAATATCATGAGACACTGATTGAGCACGACCCTGGGAAGCCACTTATTCTCTACCTTTCGAAGGTGCTGTGAGTCGAGCCCTGCCTCTACCTCTACCTCTCCCTTTGCCTCTACCATATGCCACTGTCCTAGCAGCAAGTGCAGGTGTGGGCTCTTGGTTTCTAACCACATATGAATAGGTCCTCACCATCTTGTGGGAGAGTGAAATAAAGAGATTTGGGATCTTCCAAGGTCAAATACACATAATAAAGAATGAAAGAATAGAAGTTTCCTAAATGTCCTATAGTCTCTCAAAGAAAAGTATAGATATCTCCATATCGATCTACAAGACTCCACTAGATATTGCTCTTGTACTCATGAGATTAGGGAATCATGCTTTGATACCAAATTATTACGACCTAAAATTTTGCTAGTCGTGATGGCACCTGTCTTTTCCTGTAGGTAAACCCCATGCATTTCTCAATTCATTCTAAACAATTAAATGGAAATTGATAAAAACACAAAATAAGTCTTTAACTACGATTCATTAGTAGAGTAAGAGGAAAACCAAAATACACCTTCCAAGGCTGGTGTCATAAGTGCAATAGTGACTAAAAATTTTATAAAAGTTTTAATTACATCATAAATTATCTTGGAAAAGAGAAAAGATAGGAATATCTAAAGATCTAGAGTCCAGTGTTGCAGAAGAGCTAAGTAGTTAACCTAAGTCTTTAGCAGCTCCTCAATGCTCAAGTATGACTCAATCTATGCTAGATATTGGAATAGAACCTGCACTTAAAAGGTACAAAAAATGCACAATGAGCACAAAAAATACGTGTACTCAACTATATCATCGATCAACCCTAAACAAAAGTGATAGCGAGGTTTGGCCTTACCAATGTTTACCCTACACTTTTAATAGATTTAGATCAATAAGAGGCACAAATAATGAAAATTAACAATTAAAAAACAAGCAAAAGTACAAGATTAACTAAATATCAATATTCAACAATCAAAAGGAATGATCATAGATTGATTCAAATATAGCTTATGATCTTAACCAATCAAGTCAACTAGATAAAAAGAATGTAAAATTCAGCTTCAGCTTATGAGTTTAACGACTTCAACAAATAAGAAACAAGCATGAAAATAATATCAAACATCCTATATAAACATGCTCATTCTTGCAAGTGGACGTGACCCATAGTGGACTCGTGAGGTCCATATACCTACCTTTTATCAGAAATCCTATGAGATCTTTTGTCAGACATGAAACCTTTATGGGCTAAAACACTTCACTCCACCCTTTATCGGGTAACTTGCCTTTACTAGCTAAAAGTTTTCCTTTACCATCTTGACCGGGTATCCATAGGCGAATTCAAAATACATAGAATATCATAGCAAGTGCAAACATGACATGTCACACCTTTCAGAAAAGATTAAAAAAATTAGTTCTTGAATTCAAATAAATGAGAAGTAAGCAGTGAATAGTAAATAAATGAGAAAATAAGTTCACAAATCAACTACTATTTCAAGAATCATTCTTAAGTACTCACGACATCATCAAATAAGTGAAATATCAGACAAACTACCAATAGCATGGCATTGTTACCTGCATAAGTGCTCGTCATCTTAATTATTCAGGACCCCATAACCTATTTTCCATTAATATAGTAATTTACTAACTCTAGCATTTCATAAGAGTCAAGAAAGTCTCGATTTGTCTTAAATTCTGACATTTTCCTTTCTCAACACCTCTGAACAATCTCAATCTGTTCAAGTACACAATCTATGTATGCATACAAATTCATAGACACCCATATTGTTCCCAGATCCCAAAAATTAAATTCAATCTATCGCAAAACTCCGAGGTCAAAACTAAAATTTCATCGTGAAAGAAGCTTAGCCAAACGCCATAGGTCTCAATCTCAAATTTTATAAAAATTGAGTCCAAGTCGATAAATATCATTTTTAGATCTAGGGAGAGAATCCCAAATTTCTACCACCCGAACACAAAATATTTAGAAAAATATTTGTGGTATAATAGGAAAATACCAAAACGAACATTAGGATCTTACCCCTGATCCAAATCAGGATGTCTCCCCTAGAAATCATCCAAATCCATGCTTAAGAGCTCCCAAAATCATGTTATGAACAATGAAATGGAAATAGAAAATAAAAGGATTCCATCAAAAGGTATTCACTAAAGCGGAAATATCCCTCGCACAAGCAACCTCGCACCAGCAAAAATGCTATCGCAAGTACAAACTGTTATAATCTGAGGTGGGACCCGGGGCTGAGACATGGAACCTAGAACCATGAATGACTTCAATCTAACCAATGGCACATACATAGCATGAATATGAGCATCACTAAAGTAGAAATAAAGCAGGAATATGATATAAGCAGAAGCCTACAAACATATCAACATGAACGTAAACACGAACCAACATCGTTGAACCATCTATACATAGTTGTCTGAAAAGCCTCTAAATATCTAATGATCTGATTAGGACAACACCCCCAGCTAGCTTACTAAGTTTGAAAGTAAAAGATATAAACAAAAGCGACATAATCAAAACTAACATCCTCGGATCATGAGGACTTACCAAAACTAGGTACAACTGGACTAAGTGGGAGCGAGCTAATGATGGGACTGAGACAAATCACCTAAACCTATATCATGAGATGATATAGCATAGAGTATGTGGTCAGTACTTGGAATGTACTAAGTATGTAGAGAAAGTGAATCATGCTAGTAAAATGATACACTGAATTTATGAATAAGAATCAAGATAGAACATGAAAGTAAGGGAAACATGCTAAAAGCCATATTCCTGAAATAAGCATAATCATGAGCTATTCATCATAAGCTGAACATACTGACCTAAGGTTTTGAAATAGAAATCATATATTGTACCCTACTTGAATTCATACGTGAAAGCTCATAAATTGATCAGTGGGTCAAATATACTACAAAACATGCTATCATAAGTCATGAATATGAGTAACTAAAGACATAAGGAACAATGGCAGGCTTCTTCATAACCGACACCATCATGATAGAGCTTATATGATGCCCAACTACCTCGATCAAGTGGGAAGAGTCGTTCCAAGCTTGCCAAGGCAAGGAATGATTAAGGCGTGATATCTCTCATGAATTCCCGTAGGGTTTAACATGAAATAATACCTACGGTGGCATATAGTTCTAAGATCGGGGTTTGTCCAAACCCCTAGCCTACTCGATGCTAGACACTACTCTCAAAAATATGCACAATATTCATAATCAACATCATAAAAACATACTTGATCTTATATGGGCTAGTTTTAAATCGTGAAACCATAATCATACTTGGCATACGTGAACTAGATATAGAGTTAGTGCCACAATTGGCCATGAAAACATAAGCTTGACTACATGGGCTTTCCCAAATCATGAAATTATATATACTTGACTAATACTTCATATCTCAAAATCACCAAATCATAGGTTTAAGATTTCATCAACATTCGTGCATATTTTGATAATTCATCATACTTAAAATAATGAGCTCATAAGCTTAAAATTCATAAATCATGCATAATAAGGCAAAATCATCATAAGCTTGAAATTATCAATTCATGAGGAATCTGAGAGTGAAACCTGCCCTAATAACTATACTTCATCAATTGGAAATTGAGAGAATTGAACCCATGTAGATATCATGAATAATTGCATCAAATTGGGTAAACCCTAGAATTTTCATAAAACTTGATTAGAGACTTGAATTCATGAGTTAGAGAAGAAATTGGACATGAGGGTGGAAGAAATCCTTCATTCATAACCTTACATACCTAGGTAATTGACTCATAGACTTCTCTTGAAATCCTAAGAAAGATTTGAAGAGATTTGGTGAAGACCCTAGCCTTGATCTTGAGAGGGGACCTTCAATCTACTATTGTGAAGAACCGTAGCCTTGATCTTGAGAGGGGACCTTCAATCTACTGTTGTTTTGAAAGAGTGAGGACTTAGGCTAGGTTGAACCCCTTAATACATCCTTTAAGATATCCAAAATGAAGTCACGTAGGAGTTGGAAGCTTAGGATGTTATGAAGATACCCCTGGAAAATCGTATTTAAAAGCTTCCCCATCCAGTGCTATGGTTCGTCCTACAACTCGTAGGACCTTAACCATGACTCATACCGAGTCTCGTGGTCTCAGGTCCTGCCCTTGATCACTCTATAAACTTCATGTCACAAGTACTTACCACGATTTGTACCTCCTTACCATGGGTCCTACCAAGACTCGTGGTTCCTCTCGTCATCTCAGAACACTACTCTGAATCTCTTCCTACGACTTCCTAGTATGACTTGCACCATCTAGGAACGAACTGTAAGTCCCTATCGTAGTCTCAATCCATCATCCCTAGACAGCATACTACGGCCAGTCGTACGACTCATACCGCCTAGCAATAAGTCGTACTGAGGAACTTCTAAGATTTTGCTACTGGTCAAATTCTAAATCTCGAGTCTAGTCTTAGGAAACTTTGGAGTATTACACGAACCCATCTAGACCCCCAGCCATTGAATATTTCATAGCCGCAACATCATAGGTGTGAATAACGACCATTAGTGCAGCTTCGTTGGAGCAGAAAGTCCTTTGTTTAAGTAGACTCTTCTATCCCTTATCCACTAAGCAAAAACGAATAATCCTATATTGAAGCAATCTCACCAGTGCGGCTGAATCTTGACATATGTGAGCACTAGATATCTGTTGCACCATCCTATAACCAAAAACAACCCATTTATGGAATCAACCCTCTAAACTCATCTAAGACGTCCCAGAAACAAACTGAATATGGAAACCACTTCTACATGCATTTTGGACCTATTGAAATTATCAAATCACCAATCTTAGGTCGTTTTGACCAAATGTTAACCATGGCCAACTTAAAATTTTTAAATGTACTATATATAAAACCAAACACTCAAAACATTCCTGATCTCCTTGGGATCAGTGTAAAATATTCAAGTAACTCATAAATTACTCTCCATATCAGAAAGTAATATGGATGTTTTGATGACTGACAAACTAAACTAGGTTCACTATATAGTTAGGATGTATCTCCTTGATCATATAGGTAAACATAAAGGGGAGGTACACATGGATTTAGATAAGGAAAGAGGACGATTATGCCTGCAGAGAAAGTTCAATCTACGCAGAAAGGCAATACAAAAGGAAAGGAAACTACTTTTCTAGTAGGACAACTCACAAACCTAAAGGAGATAGAGAACACAAATAGAGTTGGTCAAGGATTACAAGTTAGAGCCTATATATTCTACGAATTCAAAAAGAGAAGGCTTGATGATTGCAAGAATTAACAATAGTTTTATTCTTCAGAGTAATTGTCAAGAAAAGATCAAGAAAGAGTTCAAAGCTGAAGATTGTAATAGATTACAGTTATAGGAGATTCATTGTTGTTGAGTCTGAGAAGAGGAGTTCTTAGATTTACTTTATTGTTAGGAGAGAAGTTCTTACTTAAGTGTAAAGTCGAGAATGAATTCATTGGTTATTGCTAATCAATAATTATGAGGTACTAGAGTTAGTCCCTTTGATAATAGAGTTATAATCTAAAAACTCCTCTTTGAAGTTAGTGAAGTTGAGGCAAAAATCCTTATTGATAGATCATTTTTACTCCCTTGAGCAAGGAGGTTTTCCACAGAAAATTTGTGTGTTCCTTTAATTGTTAACTTTCTTATACGCAAATAGACAGAACCTAGTTATTTACGTATGGCTTTACTGGTGGTGATTATTTCAATTGGTACCAAGCGGGTTTTTCAACATAAGGTTAGCACCTTGTAAAAAAAATAATGGTTGTACCACCAACTATTCAAGAAGGACAATTAACAACTAGACATCCTCTATCCAATAGTCACTACTATGGATGGTGGAAGAATAGAATGACGGACTTTCTCATAGGTGAAGATCACAACTTATGGAATGTTGTGCTAGATGGACCAACTATACCAATGAAACTTGGAGAGGATGGAAAAACATATGCTCCAATAGGAAGACAAGAATACAACAAGGATGAAAAATTGGTAATGGAAACCAATGTCAAAGCAAAGAAGATTCTAGTTTGTGGAATTGGGCCTGATGAGTAAAATAGGATATCATCCTATACAAGTGCTAAAAAAATCTTGAATGCTCTACAAATTGCTCATGGGGGAACAAATCAGGTGAAAATTTTCAAGATGGACATTCTCAATAGAAAATATGAATTATTCAGGATGAAACACGGAGAATCCATCCACAACATGCATACCAAGTCCTCCTCAATTGTGAATGATATGTATTCTTTGGGTGAAATGATTCCTATGAGCAAAACTATGAGGAAAATGGTGAGCATACTTCCTGAGTCTTGGGAAAGAAAAGTTGAAGTTATATTTGAAGCAAGGGATCTAGATACACTAACCATGGATGGCCTCATTGGCAATCTCAAGATATATGAGCTCAAGAAGTCATAGGAATAAGAGATGACCATCTCACGCAAGGACAAGAACTTGGTACTAAAAGTTATAACGGTTGAGGAAGACAACATGACTCTTCTCACTTGAAAATTTTAGTGTATCATGAAAAGGGGATTCAGATACTTAGAGGAAGTACACTAACAAGCCCATTGAGAAAGGCCCTCGTGAACTAGTTTGTCACAAATACGGTGAACTAGGTTACTTCATGAAGGAATTCCCACTGTGAAAACTATAGAACAAATTAAACTAAGTGAAAAAATCCAAAGAAGGAAAGAGGGATACCTAACAGAAGACTTATCACAAAAGAGACTGATAGTATGGTAAAGAGGGCCTTAGCAACCATGCGAGACTCTTCTAGTGATGAAACTGAATTACTAACTTAGAATAAAGATCAATCACTTATGGTCATAGATGAATATGATGATGAGGACATCATGGCACTGATGGCTAACTCTGATTCAAACAGCGAGAAAAAAAAGACTGAGGTAAGCTTTCTTAATTTAAAAGCTAATAGTAAAACATACTCACAAAAGAAATTATCTTCTCTCTCTACCATCCTTATTGATGAGTATAACTCTCTAGCAATTAAAAAGGAATAAATTATGAGTGAATATGCTTCTCTTAAGTATAACAACAAAAAACTGGAAGAAGAGCGAGAGGAATTAGTAAACACGGTGAAAGAGTTAGAAACTAACACTAAGGGTCATCTTGAGAGGGAAAAATAATCAAAAACCTGAGAATTGACACATAGGCACCATTAATAAAGAATAAAAACCTTAAGAAGAACTTATAAAAGGCCAAACCTGACCTTGAACGAAATTTAAGGTGGACCAGGTCCTCTGGACTACTAGTCTCAATGCATGAAAATCACTTCGGTCAAAGACAAGGTCTAGGATACAAGAATGGTCTTGTAATCACTTAATCAGGATCAAAGATAAACCATACTCTATGCTCTCATGGTAGAACAATAGGACATTACAAAGAATAATGTAAAACTAAGCTAAAAGCAACTAACAAAAATATTTAATTTGCAAATCGTAGATCAGAGGCATACTCACAAAATGAATAATGCAATACTAAGTATGTGATAGTATGTCCCAAACCTGGTCCACATGTTCAAACCATGAAAATAATAAGAAATGTGTCATTATCCTCTTGGACTAAAAGAGCTCTAATTCACCCCTTCAAAAATAAAAAGGACCCAAGCTAGTCTAGGTACAAAAACCTAATTTCTAACTATTGTTGCAGGTGAAAGTGAGAGCAAAGAAGTCAGCCTGGTACATGGATAGTGCATGCTCCAAACATATGATAGGAATGGTAGAAAACTCTCTTACTCACAAAACACAAACGTGGAAACGTCGCCTTTGGAAACGATAAGAAAAGTGAAATAGTTGAAATTGGTAAGGTTTGAAAATCTATATCTTAGGCCATTGAAAATGTGTACTATGTGAAAGGACTGAAACGCAATCTCTTCAGTATCTCTCAAATGTGTGATAAAGGAAATAATGTGTTGTTCACTTCAGCAGACTGTAAGATAACAAGATTAAAGTCGGGAAACTTAGTTTTGAGAGGTTTAAGATACAAAAATGTATATAGATCTAATATTATGGATCCTAATGCAGAAGAACTCTCTTTTCAGAGTGCAACTATGGATAACTCTCTTATGTGGCATAAATGAATGGGACATGCAATCTTCTGTCATTTGAATAAAATTGTAGGAAGGGAACTGGTTCTTGGACATCCTAAGACCAAGTTCAAAAGAGCGTAAAATGTGATGCATGTGCAAAAGGAAAATATATCAGATCTTCATTCAAACCTAAGAAGATGGTTAGTAGTTTCAAGTGTCTAAAACTGGTCCATATGGATCTCTATGGTACAATGAGAGTTCCAAGCAGAGAAGGAAAGAAATATATTTTTTGTCATTATTGACGACTATACTAGGTTTAACTAGACCATGTTCTTGGGATCAAAAGATGAAATCTTTGAGGTATTCACTATATTTGCAAAACAGGTGCAGAAGAAGCTAAACAATGAACTAGTAAGCTTCAGATCAGATCATGGAACTGAGGTTGAAAACATAAAATTCATGGAATATTGTGTTGCATTAGGAATAGATCACAACTTTTCATCTCAGAGAACTCCTCAACAAAATGGTGTTGCTGAAAGGAAGAAGAAAACACTAAAAGACATGGAAAGAACTATGTTGATAGCAAGTAGACTGTCGAAAGGTTACTAGGTTGAGCAGCAAACACAACATGTTATCATATAAACAGGTGCATGATAAGACTACTGCAGGAAAAAACTCCCTGTAAGCTATTGAAAGAAAGGAAACCAAACTTGGCTCATATTAGAGCATTTGGATGTAAATTCTATGTTCAAAATAATGGTAAGGAATCACTTGGGAAGTTTGACGCTAAGAGTGATGAATGAATTTTCTTAGGTTACTCCTCTCAGAGCGAAGCCTATAAAATTCTGAACAGGCGAACCAACTGTATTAAGGAAAGTGTTCATATGATATTTGATGAACAAAATGCACTTGATAGATTGAGCATTCAGGAAGATATTCAAGAGATCAGGTTGGCTCCTATCATCAACATGGAGTAGGAACAAGGTACACAAGATGAGAAAAAGCCACATGAACAATAGAAACCTATTGAGTCCCCCATAACTGACGAACCAGCATCAAGAATAGATATTCCTCATCCATGTAAAACAGATGAACAAGAGCCCATGCTTACTTAACTTTATATGAACTTGGTTCTTCAGATGAATCAAAACTACTAGAGATAAAACCAAGAAACTGGAAACACAAGAACCCTCATCCTATTTAAAACATGCTCACCCAATTGGACTCTGCAATTTAGACCAAGTCAAAATTAAGAAATATGTGTGCTTTCATAGCTTATCTATCAATGATTGAACCTAAAATATGAAAGAAGCCCTTCAAGATGCATATTGGATTAATATTATACAAGAAGAGTTAGGGAAATTTGAACGCATTAGAGTATGAAACCTGGTTTCCCATCCCAGAAACAGAATAATGATTGGCCGATAAAAGTTTATGTAGTGAATTTGCTAAACTCATCAGTGGTGAGATTGAGATAATCACGATGGGAGATTTAAGTTACTTCTTGGGATTACAAATCAAGAAAATGAAGGAAGGTACTTAAATTCAAAAACAAAAAATATATCAAGTACTCAATAAATATGAAATGGAGAATTCTAAAACAAATGATACACCTATTACAACAACTACACGACTAGATACAGATGAACTTGATCATAGGGTAGAAGAAACCAAATACAAGAGGATGATTGGTTCAAACCAATTCTAAGATACCTTAAGCGAAAAATAGACCTAGTTATGTGGTATTCTAGTAGTGATTCATTCAAGCTCATAGGATACACAGATGTAGACTATGTAGGATTTCTAGTGGATAGAAAAAGTATATCAGGAGTGGCTCATTTTTGGGACATTTTATAATTTTATGGGCTACTAAGAAACAAAATTCAGTGTCACTCTCAATTGTTGAGGCTAAATATGTAGTTGATTTTTCATTTTTTGCTTAGCTTCTATGGATTAAGAAGCAACTAGAAGACTATAGGATAGAAATTGAGTTCATTTGCCATTATGTGCAATAATATCAGTGCAATGAACATGGCTAAGAACTCGATCCATCATAAAATAACCAAGAATATTGATGTACGACACTACTTCTTAAGGGAAAATATTGAAAAGGGAAATATTTTAGTGAAATTTTGCAAGACTGAGGACCAAGTGACTGACATATTCACAAAAGAATTAGGAAGAGAATCATATGAAATAATTCGTGTAGAACTTGGATTCATCAAGATTTGTTAACTCTATCCTCTATGTCCCCTTATTTGACTATAATAAAGTTTATTCTTGTGCTTACCATGTTCCACAGTATTAAAATTCACTAACCCTGTCTTGTATCTTTAATTAGGTACACACCTCAGGCATGTTACAACTGGATCAACTAGAAATTGATGATGTTACCTTTACTTTCTAAATAGTGCAACAATGATAAAGTAATAAAGAGAGAAATATAGGAGGAACCAGGTCCCTCCATAAGCTAAACCGGTATACATTATCACTTACTCAACATATGTATTATAAAAATATAAGTAAAATTATCATCATATATTGATGAACCTGGTCCCTCTTATCCACTCTTTATATAAAATATCTCAATATCTATCATACAATCCAATACACGTCAAACGTTTGCGGGAGATAGAGTCTTTTCTCCATGTTTCATCATCCTAAATTCAAGCTAACTTGTCAATCAATTATTGTTGATAGTCAATCTTGAAATTGTCAATCACATCACATCCTCCCCCAATTACTCTAAAAACCTTCCCACTCCCAAATCTACTCCATAAAACTCCTACAGTATATCTACAAAAAACCCAAAAATACCTCTCCTTCTTGAAATTAAAATCTCTACTCATCTTCTTCTCTTTTCAAAAATTAATCACCGTCTTTTAAACTATAATTCATGGATTCCTATAGTACAAACCCCTTGTTAGTAGACTACTCCAATGAGGATGCCCTAAGCCCCTAAGATACCCCATCTCAAACTCATGGGGAAAGTCCTTCACCCTCACTCCAACAGAAACTAATCCAACCAAGAAATCCCTCCTATCGGACCCTTAGCTAAAATCTCTACCCGGGAGAAACCCTCTCTCCTCATAAATCCCATATCTAAATATATCATAAAAAAGGGAGAGATAGTTGTATCACAAGAAAGGGGCCAGCCAAGTGAAGCTTTGCAAGGAGTAAGTATGAATTTGAAAAGGGGAAAACAAAGAAGAACAAGTTAATTTAGAAAAGACAATGGAGAAACTGTGGTGGGGTTTTTATCTCAAGATAAGGAAGAGTCCATTGACTCTAATGAAATTGAAGATAATACTAAAATGACAATGTATCTCTTAGCTCCAGATTGGAGGTACTCAAAACTTGAAAAACTACCATTTCCAAGAAACATATAGTTGTGAAACCCTCACCTGCTAAGAAACCTCAAACTCAAGTTTCCTTTAGAAAGAGAATGGAGGATGTCTCTTAGGCTAACAAAATAAAATGACAGGAAAAGGGAGAAAGTGATGTTCATGAACAGCCTAGGACCCCATCAATGTATATGAGATCTGTGATAAAGCTCACACTCCCACTCTATCTGTTCCAGCCACAAATGCACCCATTTCACTTAAAAGGAAAAAGACTCGCTCATCAAATATGTCTGGATCTGGATCCTCAGTTTAAATAACGGCAAAGACGAACAAGAATGTGGATAAATTCCTAGCCATAGAAAAGGAAAGGTATTTTGGATCACAAAAGGTGTTGAATGGGAGGGTTACTAATGAGTCAGTTCTCTCTGAACCAGGTATAGGTGGGTTGGTTGATAAATTGAGGTTCCAATGGTGGGATCACTTATTTGTTTGTTCATTACCTATGATATATAAGTCGAAAGTGATGGAATTATACATCAACCTTATGGTAGTTAAAGAAGGGAAAATTAGTTCCATTGTTTAGGGAGTGAACATTATGTTGACTGAGGCCAGCTTAGGGGATCTATTGCATGTTCAATATGAGGGCTATGTAGATTATGATTTGGAGAAGACGGAGGATTGAAACCTTAATACAAAGTTTACTCAAGGGAGAGTAACTATAGGTTCATGAGGGTGTTAAAAGGGGAGATGAAACCAGATAATAGGTTATAATTTGAGATGGTCAACAAGCACCTACTACCTAGAAATGAAAGGCTACATGAGTCATACTATAGGGGTCTTGTACTAATGGAGATTTTGGATACTTATCAAAAAGTTAACCTTCCCATATTGATCATCAAGCACATGGAAAGAATGATAAACCCTGAAACAAGTTCTCATGGGCTAGCGTATGGGTTCCTTCTCATGAGAATTTTTGAGGTATGTCAAGTTCCTCTACCTAGAGGTAAGGTTAGATCTATGAAGGAACTCTTTGATAGAAAAACCTTGGAGAAATGTGACCTTGTGTAGACAGATCTAGTGCAAAGGGGAGGAGTCCTATGACTCAACTACGTGTAGATCTGCAAAAATCTAAGGCATGCATTGGCTCTCTACAAAAGAAAAATACCCAGTTCAAAGCAGATCTGAAATCATTCCATGATGAGATCTCAAAACTTAAGGAGAAGATGCTTGAAGAATAGTTGGTTCACAATAACAGGATTAACAAGCTCCTCTCCTTAGTTGAGAAGAAAACCTCCTCCTCCACTCTTCCTTAGAACACCTCCTCTCCCTAATGTTCATTTGTCATGTTTTATTCCCAGTTTGTGTTTTTTCTTTGTCTCTCAAATAGTTCTATATATGATTGTAATGTGCTTGCAATTTCAATGCTATGTTTTATTTTGGGATCTTATGGCTTAGATTGGTGTTTTATTGGCTTATCTAGTTCTCTTAATATGTCTAAACCTATGCAAACATTAGATGGATAATATCATCAGTTTGTCTAAAAAGTCTTGCTTGTTAGTATGCTATGATAAGTATAGCCCCAGTGGCCAAGGGATAGTACATTATTGCACTTTGCTAGGAATTGAGTAGGTTCTTTGGCTAAACTTTTTAATAATGTCAAAAGGGGGAAATAGTCAATAATACTTCTAGATGAGTGTGTGCTCAACTATGTAAATGTTTGTCATCATCAAAGTGGGAATTTGTTAGAAAGTTATATGTATATTTTGATGATTGACAAACTAAACCAAGTTCATTATATAGTTAGGATACATCTCCTTATTAATACAGGTAAACTAGGTACATAGAGGAGAGGTACGCATGGATTCAAATAAGAAAAGAAAAACATTACGCATGCCAAGAAAGTTCAATTTACGCAGAAAGGCAATACAAAAGGAAAGAAAATTACTTTTCTTGTAGGACTCAAAAATCTAAAGGAGACGAAGAACAAAAATAGAATTGGACAACGATTACAAGTTAGAGCCTATATATATTCTACGAAGTCAGAAGGAGAAGGCTTGATGATTGCAAGAATTAACAATAGTTTTATTCTTGAGAGCAATTTTCAAGAAAGAGTTCAAAATTGAAGATTGTTATAGATTAGAGTTATAGGAGATTCATTGGTGTTGAGTTTGAGAAGAGGAATTCTTAGATTTACTTCATTGTTAGGAGAGAAGTTCTGACTTAAGTGTAAACTCAAGAACTAGTTCATTAATTATAGTTGAGCAGTGATTCTGAGGTACTAGAGTTAATCCCGTTGATTATAGAGTTGTAATCTAAAACTGCTCTTTGAAGTTAGTGAAGCGAAGGCAAAATTCTAATTGATAGGTCGTGGTTTTTATTCCATTTAGCAAGAAGATTTTCCATGAAAAATCTGTGTTTTCCTTTAATTGTTAACTTTCTTATACGTAAATAGAAAAAACCTGGTTTAGTTGTATAGGGATTTACTAGTATTAATTAATCACAATCCGAGCATAGATCCCGGACGTAACACGAGATCTATAACTACAAATGGCGCCAAGCTAACCCATGGTACATGCATAATGTAAGAATAAACATACACTAAGAGGGAGAAATCATAGGATACAACATAAATGAAAGTCTAAGATATCAAAAACGTATAAATAGGGACAACAAATCATACTGCTGAATATCTGCACATCATTGTCTGAAAAGCCTCTAAACATCAGATAAGCTTATGGGATAAGCCCCCAACTAGCTCTGCTAAGTATGTAACTAAAATGACATAAAAGGGATATAAACCAAGACTGACGTCCTCGAATGATGAGGACTCACCAAAACTAAGCTGAGTCTAGATCAAGATCAAATCTAGCAGTGAGGCTGAGACTGGACACCCGAACCTATAGCATGAAATGATATAGTACAAAAAGTATGAGATCAATATTTTGAACGTACTCAGTACAGAGGATAAGTAAAACGTGAGAGTACGGACAACATGTTAAAAATTATGATCATGAGCTAGTCATAAAACATGAGCTATTCATCATAATCTAAAGTATAATGACCCAAGTTTTTAAAGGTAAAATCATAAAGCTTAACATGTTTGTAATCATAAGTAAAACTCATAAACTGATCAATAAATAAAAAATATTATAAAACATGATATCATAAATATTGAATATGAAGAGATATGAAACATGAGGAACAGTGGGAAATTCTCATAACGGACATACACCAAGTGAGCATCATGGAGCCTGACCTGTACCCTTGGTCGGAAAGGTTTCCAAACCTTGCCGAGGGTGCCCAGACCTTGACGAGGGTGCCTAGACCTTGCCAAGGGTAAGAACTATGAAGGTGTGATATCACTCATTAGCCTAGTAGCATAAATGAGACACTCTCAACTAGTGAGGACCCCTTAGACTAGGGGCAAGGGAGACATCTCTACTAGGGAGGGCCCCTTATCCTACGATTGCACGTAGTTCTGAGACTTAGGTGCACTGAACTCCCACCTACTCGGTGTTAAATACTACTCCTAAAGCCATACATATTTCTCATAATCATACATAAAATATGAACTTTTCATGGGCTAGTTTAAAATAACATGATAAATGCATAAACTACTTGACATACGTGAACTAGCCATAAAAATAATGTTGAAAAGACATCCATGATACATAAGCTTGATATTCATGAGATTCATACATTCTTGAGAAAATCATGCTAACTTTACAATAGGGAATCATAAGATTTTTTTCACAGAGATCATATAATCATAATCATGAATTATAATTAGAATCATGAGAGTTTTGCATCAAAAAGTGTCTAACCGTAGAAATTAATGAAAATCATAACTGGAGACTTGAAAGAGTTGAATTCATGACACTATACTTGAGATCAGGCATGAGAGTGGAATAAATCCCTCATTCATGATCCCAAATACCTGGCTTGAAGAGCTCTTAACTAGACTTTAAGACCTAAGAGAAATTGAGAAGAAGAAGAACCCTAGTTTCTTGAGATCCTTGAGGGAATTTGATCTTCAATCCACCTTGTTTTTGAGAGGAATGAGAGTCTAGGCTATGTTTAAACCCAAATTAACCTGGTTTAGGAGTTAAAAGCATAGGAAGTTACAAAAATATCCTTAGAAAGTCTCACTTAAAAATTGGCTTCCAGTGACCATGACTCGTTGGTTGTCACCACGAATCCGTCATAAGTTGGTCCTGATTTCTCACCTTTTTGATCCTCATACAATGACTTACCCTTTCTTACCACAACTCGTCTTGTGACTCATGGTTAGTGGATCCATCTTGAACATTCTCTAAAGTTTATCCTATGACCTGTCACCTGTCATCACGACTCATCACTTGAGTTGTTATATTTATAACATGAAAACTTAGACTGCCCACCATGAGTCTGACCACGAATCGTGGTACCATCTAATGGGTCATACCATGACTGGTTCTATGATAAAATTTCATATTTTTCTGTTGGTTGTTACTCCAATTCTAGGATTTGATCTTATGAACTTTTGGGGTGCTACATTGTCTCTCCCAGATTCATCCTTAAATGGAGACTAATAGAGCTGAAAAGATAGGAAAGGAACTACAATCCCAATGTTGAAATCTATAAACGGAATACTAATGAAGTGACTGTCTCCAAACTGAGATACATAAACTGAACTAAATTCATAAATCATACATGCATACTAAGACATGAGAGGGATTGAAGGACATGAAACTGGCATGAAGCTGAGTAGAGTACAAAGGAAGAATGTCATGACCCGAGCATAGCCCCCGGACCGCGAAATAAGACTTAGAACCTCAAATGGCTCCAAGCTAACCTATGGCACATACATAGCATGATTAAGAGCATATAACTAAGCGGAAGTCTAGAATCTAATAAAGCATAAATGGGACTACAAGTCAAAACCATTGAAATTTCTAAAATCAAGTCTGAAAGTCTCCACTCATACAATGGCTGATAGGACAATACCACCCAACTAGCTCTACTAAAGTCTAAAAACTAAAAGACATAAAAAGAAGGGACATGCATCAAAGCTAGTATCCTCAAATGATTAGGACTCACCCAAGTTGGGGATGGACAGGACTGAAGCAGGATCAAAGCTAATATCGGGGCTGAGACTGGTCACCCCAACCTATATCATAAGAAGATATAGCATAAAAATATATGACAAGTACTTTGAATGTACTGAGTACATAGGATAAGTAAAACATGATAGTAGGGACAACATGCTAAAATCACTATCATGAGGTAGTCATAAACATGAGTAGTTCATCAAAAGCTAAAGCAAAATAACCCAAGGTTTGAAAGTAAAATCATATGCAAAAGCTCATAAATCGATCAATGGGTCAATTACACTATAAACATGATACCATAAATCCTGAAGATGAATAACATTAAAAAATGAGGAACAATGGGAGACTTCTCATAACCGATACTATCATGAATGAGCACATGATGTCTAACTATCTCGCTCAAATTGGTAGAGTCGTCCTAAGCCTTGCCAAGGTAAAGAACCATAAGGGTGTGATATCACTCGTGAGCCCCGTCGGGTGGAAAACACTCTCTAGTGAGGCCCCAAACATGGATATATACCTATGGTGGCACGTAATTCTGAGAGCTACATGTGCTAAACCCTATCCTTCTCAATGCTAGATACTACTCCCAAAACATGCACATTGCTCATAGTCATAATCATGAAACATACTTGGTCCTGCATGGGCTAGCTAAAAAACATGAAAGTCATAATTATACTTGCTATACATGAACTAGCCATGAAAATAATATCGCTGAGTCGACATGATACATAAGCTTGAGATTCATGAAATTCATGCATACTTGAGTAAAATTATCATAACTTGAAAATAATAGGCTCATAAAAGATTCTAGTATAAAGAATTTGATCATAATCACAAAACCTAGATTGAATTATAATAGAATTGAATTCATAGAAGATCATGAGAGTTTTTATCAAAATTGGGTCTAACCCTAGAAATTCATAAAAACATGGTTGGAGACTTGAATTCATGAGATTGAGATGAAATTGAGTATGAGAGTGGAAGAAAATTCCCCATTCATGACCCTACAAAACTAGGTTTGATGATCCTTAACTTATTTGGGGACCCAAGGGAAATTGAGAAAAATATGATGAAGAAACCTAGCTTCTTTTAAGAGGATTTAATCTTCAACTTGAGGTGTTAGCGTAGAATGAGGGTTAGGAACGAATAAAACCCTATAATACACTCTTTTTAGGGGCTCAAAACAACTTAGTTTAGGAGTTAAGTACATAGAAAGTACAAAAACACCCTTAACGACTCAGCTGAGAAATTCATCCTGGCAGACATAATGGGTCACTTCACGACGCGTTAGAGGACTTGACGGGTCATTACATGCCACTAGTTACAATTGAAGAAATTTTCAACTTTCTAATCTTCTCTTAATGCCTCCATTTGATGATTCATTGTCACACGTAATGGGTCTTTCGCCCAGCCATTAGGATTCTCTAAATCACCAACTTCTCACACCTAACTGATCACTTAATGAGTCGTTAGGTGACTTGATGACTCACCTAACAAGTCATTCGGTGATCTGGTATAATTTTTGCTATTTTCTTCATTTCATGTCTCGATTCTAATTGTAGGGACTTTTGGGGTGTTACATTATCTCCCTCTTGGGAACATTCGTCTTTGAATGTAGACTAAGCAAACTAGAAGGATAGTGAAGGAATTGCAACCCCAAAACTGAATAGCTATAGCTTAAAACTAACGGAGTGACTAACTCCTGAGACACATGAGTGGAATAAATTCATGAAACATACATGCATGCTAAGACATGAAAGGAACTGAGAGACATGAACTTGACATAAAACCAAATAGAGTACAAAGGAGGAAAATTGGTACCTCGTGCTAGAACTGAGCTGGAGGACAAAAGATACGAATATTTAGCCATCATATCTACTTCGGCTTCCTATGTAGCTCCCTCAACTAGTTGATTTCTCCACAAAACCTTCATTGAAGCTACCTCCTTGTTCCTCAACTAACGAACCTGATGAACAAGGATCTCAACTGAAACCTCCTCATAGGTAAGGCTATCCTTCACACCAATTCTCTCTATCGGAACAACTAAAGTTAGACCACCCATGCACTTCTTTAGCAAGAACACATGGAGAACTGTATGTACTAAAACTAACTCCGCTGGAACAACTCCAACTCATAAGCCACATTGCCAACACATCTCAAAATACTATAAGGACCAACATATCTGGGATTAAGCTTCCCCGTCTTGCCAAAACTCATGACTCCCTTCATGGGACACACCTTCAAAAACACCCAATCATCAATAGCAAACTCAAACACCCTTCTTCTAACATCCCATATGATTTCTGATGACTCTAAGCGATTTTCAACCTCTCCCTAATAAGTTGAACTTTCTCTGTAGCCTCATAAACTGAATTTGGTCCTATCAACATAGCCTCACCTACTTCAAACCATCCAATAGGTGATCTATATCTATACCCATTAAGAGCCTCAAATGGAGCCATCTAAATACTGGAGTAGTAATTGTTATTATAGGTAAACTCAATAAGAGGCAAGTGATCATCCCAACTACCCTTGAAATCAATCACACAAGCTCTCAACATATCCTCAAGATTCTGAATGGTGTGCTCTTCCTCCATCTATTTGTGGGTGAAAATCTATGCTAAGCTTCACCTGAGTACCGAGGCCCTTTTGAAACAATCTCCACAACTAAGAGGTGAACTGAGTACCCCTATTCAAGATGATAGACAATGAGACTCCATGCAACCAAACTAACTCCCTAATGTAAAGTCTAGAATAGTCCTCAGCTAGATATGGTCGAATGGTAAAATTTCTCTTTGCCAAGGAGAAGATGCGGGTCTGAAGTTTGACTAATAAGAAATGTACTGACTTGGTCATCCGATCTACAATCACCCATACAAAATCATACTATCGGTATGTACAAGGAAACCCTGTAATTAAGTTCATATTAATCTCTTCCCACTTCCAAGTAAGAATATTGATATCTTATAGCATACCTCCAGGTCTCTGATGCTCCATGTCACGCCCCGACATTATACCATGGATGAGACACGGTACTTAGGATCACTGGTGTGTCGTGATTTTATGACACTTTGGACGCTTAAAACCAAGAAATTATGCACATTATAGGTATGTTTATATAGGTATGATGTGTTTTGTGTTTAATGCTGCAGGAAAATAGGTTCGAAAGTGAAATGGGCAAATTAATGCTTAAAAACAACTGAACAAGTGAATGTCAGGAACTTCACGAGTCGTTGGCAAGAAGCATGACTCGTTGCTGAAGTCGTGGGCAACTATTGAGTTTTGAAGATGCAGAAATAGTGTACCTGACGGGTTGAGGGAACTACTCATTACATCTAGTAACGAGTCGTGAAGTTAGTCGTGAAGACTGGGAAAGGAATTAGTGAAGAAGTATCCAGTGAAGTTGACGGACAACTTAACGAGTCGTTAGTTGACTAAACAACTCGTTGGCAAATCAGTGGAACCAACAGTAAGGTACACTGGAAAGTTGAAGGAGTTAGACCACGAGGGGCCTAACAACTCGTGCCTAGGCACAATGAGTCGCTAGGTTTGAGGATGATTGATTTGAGTAAGGAATGACTTGTCAAAGGTCCCAACGAATCTTCACCAATCCTGTGATCACTGACGACCTGGTTTCCAGTTTTAGTTAGAAAAAGGTTTTCTTGGAACTATAAATACACTATTTAGATTTATTTTTTGAGAGCAAGTTTATTATTACTATTTTTCACATAAGATTTTTGTGTTGTACGATCATTCTTGGGTCAAGAAACAAAGTTTTACAATTTTGTTATTGAATTTGAGGATCAAAAGCAACATTGGAATTTATTCATCAATTTTGGAGTTTTATTCAATTTACTTGGTTTTCTTCTACGATAATTTCTAAGTTGCAATTAGATTTACTCAATAATTTGTGATTCTTATCATACAAGAATGAGTAGCTAAACCCATAACTAGGGTTGTGGGAACCAAGATGAATTAACACACATAGGTGAAAACACTTAGTGATTCTTGAATGGGGTATAATATTGTTTTTTCCTTCATTTTAATTGATTCTTGATAGTTGCAAACGTTAGAACTTGCCTTATTCTTACTTACCAGACCAAGGAAGTAGTGAATGGGAAAAGGGATTAACAATGGAGATTTGAGGCTATCAACCCTCATCTAATAGCTTGAACTTGTCCGGGGATAGCTAATCTGATATAAACGGTAAGGGTCAATTAGAAGTACACCTGTATATGGACCAAGTTGCATGGTGATAATCATCTAGATAGGGTACCAACCATTTAGGTGAACCTAACTTACTGATATTGCATGTTAAACACCGGAAAAGATCACTAGTGTACAAGCCTTGTGGTTATGACGTCTTGGGGAGCACAATCCTAGTCAAGTCGTTAATTGAATACAAATCGAATTTGATCTAAGCATTCAGTAGTTTTAGTTTTGTTTATTATTCTATTTCTTTCCAGCTTAGGAAATAAGTAACTCAATAGTAACAGCTATTTGCATTAACTTAAGTTCTTTCCATATTCCTTGTGGGATCGACCCCAACCTCTAGTTGGGTTCTATATTTGACATCGACCGCTTTATATCTCAATTGTGAGGTGTAATTTGGGCGACATCAAAGTTTGGCGCCATTGCCGGGGACGAGGTTAAACAAAGAAGAGGTCACCTTCAACATTTGCTAGACAATGAAACAACCAAGGGAATTCAGCATAGTCTCAGCACTAGAGGACGGAGACGAATTACTTGACGAATTCTGAGTAGTCAAGAGACTTGCATCATACCGCGACGTTAAATCAGGCGATGCATGGGAGGCAACCCATGTAGGAGTTTTGGTGAAGTCTAAATAGCCAAAATATCCACATCGTGTCGCGACGTTAAATCAAGTGCTTCTTGGGAGGCAACCCAAGTTGTAAATGTAAGAAATATGCAGTGTTTACGTTTGTTAATGGGTGCAGGTGATTAAGATGGAAAATTTGAAGTTGGAACCAAAATCTGGAACTTCAGTTCTAGTGAAAAATGTCACAGAATGAGTCGTTGTTTGACCTGACGACTCGTTCAGTCCAATCGTGAAGAAAATCGCAGAAAATAGGGGAGCATGGTTGACTTAATGATTCGTTTCTACAAGAAATGAATCGTGAGGTCCTCCGTTATGTACACTAAATCAGAGGAAGAATTAAAAAGGAAAAGGGTGATGACGGCTCACACAATGAATTGTTGGGAGACCAAATGATTCGTTAAGTGACCCGTCAGGTAGAAACAATAGTTCAAGGACCACGACTCGTTGGGTGACACCACAAGTCGTTGCTTAACTTGTTAGGTCCCAAGTAAGTTTGTTGAACACAAATCAATACACAATGTGTCAAAACGAGTCGTTTCAACATGTAGCAACTCATTTATGGGGTCATCATGCGTTTTTAAAATAATTGAAATCCATGCTTTTTTAAAATAATTGAAATCCGACCCAACCCAGGCTGGAATTAGGGTAAATTTTAATTTGAAACATATGAAACCCGATTTATTTTACTTTTCAAACTCTCACCTAAGTTTTAACCAAGCACTATTACAAACTTAAAAATTCCCTCTTCTTCATACCCCAACTGCATCGAGACAACCCTTCGACATTGCACTCACGACGGTACCCAAGCACACACGATCGCACTCCCATCTCTGCTAAAGCATTTCGTGAGTACCTTTTTCCCAGTTAATTGTGAGTGTCGATTGCATTTGAATAAGATTTTTGTTGGTGACCCATATTTTTGATAAACTTGCAAGGGTCTAAATAAATGTTGTACTTGTTTCGATCTTTGCCTCGTGATGACAATGAACCCTAGGAAGATTTAAACAAATAAATTGAGATTGAAATTACATGGGTTGGTTTGAGAAATTAATGATTCTGTGTTTGTGGAATTGAAACTATAGTTAGTAGGAGAAGATGAATGAAGTTGGATAAATTGAAACTCTTGAGCACGAGATACACCACGAGTCGTTAGATCACCAAATGACTCGTTGGGTAGCTCGTCCTGAGTGGAAAATTAAATTAAGAAGACAGTGTACCTAATGACTCGTTGCCTTTGGTAACGACTTGTTGCCTTTGGTAACGACTTGTTGGGACCAGTCGTCAGGTACACTGGCCCAACATGAAGAAAGACTAGTTTGTGACAACGAGCGGCCTCTCGTTTAGTCACTCGTCAGGGCCACTGAGCAGCAGTTTAAGATATTTTTGTTTCATCTCCTCTCATATACTTACAATGTTTCCACATGTACAATGGCTCCAAGAGGGACACCAAGGAAAGGTCAGGCAAAGAAAAAAGCACCTGAGCGCAGTCAACCTTCATGCCATAGACTTCGTGATGAGCCATCCTCCTCCGAAGAATCAACTAGCTTGGAGGAAGAATATGACGTATCAGAGGAGCAGTTAGTGAGGAGATCAACCAGGGCTAGGGCTCAATAAACTTCAAATCCGACAACCCTGGTCGATGCTCCCTCTCCACTGGCGAGGGATCCGCCCAGCCGCACTGATGATAATGCCAGGGTTGCAGCTGCACTTGCTCCCGAGGCCCCCACAGCTGGGCAAAACACAGAGATAGCTGACGAGTCAGATGCTCAGCGAGGGGACTCTGATAATGAACTGACTGAGACTTCGAACACATCAAACGAGTAACCAAGGAATGTGCAGAGATGGTGTGTTCATGGTATGAGGGCCATATATAATAGATATATTCCTCCAAATGATAAAGGAAATCCGAAGAGGAGCATATATGAGGAGCCAAGGCTAGTCACTACGGGGCTGAAAGACCTTCCAGAGCTACAAGTTGTGTTCAACAAGTACAGTTTCGGGTGGTTGACCGAACCATCAGAAAGCTACAACCCATGTTTAGTCCAAGAATTCTATGCAGCCTACGCAGCCACACTACAACGTTTGGCACTAGGAGGCCAAGACTGGAAAAAGAGGTCTGCCTTGACGCAGGTGATGGTTTGATAGACTCCCATAGACATATCTAAGAGGACAATCTCCAGGATGCTGTATGGGCCAGATTATCATGCTCCAATGAACACGGCCGAGTTCGACCACAGGCTATATGAGTTGAAGAAAGTCAAGACCAAAAAGATGAATACCCAGGAGCACATAAGACAATATACTTGGCTGTCTCGGATCATTGCTACAAGAGGTCCGCTAGTTGAATGGTTGCATGGCACAGAGTCTCAAATAAAGAAGGCCACACTCAACTTTCAAGCTAAATTTTGTTGGTCACTGGTGCGGCACAGGCTGGTACCAACCAGCAATGAAACATCGTCTCACCTGATAGAGAAGCATTGGTAGCAAGTATTATGGAGGGATATGCCATTAATTTCCCATGGTACATTGCTGAGGAGATTAGAGAGAGGGAAATCAATGACGATACTACAATTCCCTTCCCCTGTTTGATTTATAGACTCTGTCAGGAGTCAAAGGTGCTAGAGTTTCCATCAGTTGACCAAAGAATCGTGGTCCAGAAGATAACAGATGGCGGATTGATTCGAGATGACACAAACCCGGTATCGAGAGCAAGGAATCAAGCAGCTGCATCCGCTGGAGCGACCATATTAGCAGAGGCATTTGGCAGCAGTATGCAGACTGATGCTGCACAGTTCACTGAGTTGGCGACTGAGCCTATTGAGGGTAAAGAAATAGGTAGCCAGCCTGAGGCTACAGATGCAGCCGAAACCTCCACACATTTTGATGTTCCCGAGTCATCATCCACCGCAGCAGCACCTAGACCACCAGTTGCTCCACCACGAGCCACTACAGCCGGCCTAGTTACGATTCCTCAGGAGATTTTAGTTGATATGGCTAGGCGGCTAGCTAAGGCTGAAAGCAGCGGGCACATATGGCTCTACAGGTTAAAGTTCTGATGGAGCAGGTAAAGCCTTGGGTGTCGAAGGAGTTGGAGGCATTGTCTAGTTCTTTGCATGGCCGATTGGACGCTTTTGAGAGAAGAATGGATGAGAGCCTTGCACAGTTACAAGCACTTGAAATGGAAAAATGGTATGCAGATTTAGGAGCTCAGAGTTGAGGTGCGGGACTTGGCCGCACGACAGGTAGCTGCAATACCTCCACTGATACTTCCTATGATAGATTATGAATTTGAAGAATATCTACCACCGATTTTTGATTTTATCACTGAGGATCCGGTGGAACATGATAAGAGAAAGAGGCCTCATGAGGGGCAAGTTTTGAAGAAGATGCTTCTCTGCTCCGTCAGCAAAAACGAGAGTGGAGTGAGATGGAGAGTGCTGCATGTTTTGGGAGAGGAGGCTCGATAGAGAGCCTAGAGACAGCGAGAGCTCATGGAGAAGGGACGAGCTTTGTTGGATCTAAAAATGCACCGGGTCAAGCCGGTAATGTTGGAGATAATATTGGAGGCGTAACTACACCCTCCACCAACCAAGTAGCAGACACCTAGGTCGCACGGGAATGTTCCCTATTTCCCTAGTTTTGTCTGATATATATGCGTCGAGGATGATGAACGCTTTTATTGATGGGGGTGGGGAGGGATACATGTGCATGTCTTTTGCTGAACATAACTCGAGGGTTTTTCTTGCTGGATGTCTTTTCCCTCGGTGTTCCATATCTAGTAGAACCGGCACGTTTAGGGTTTGATATTTTTTTAGTGTTTGTTTGTGTCAATCGGAAGAAAGTTAGGTGAACTGAAGGCAATCAAGAGCTTAAATTGTTGATTTTTGTTGATTTATAAGTTGATACCCCTCCTAATTTTTTTTGTTATATGTGTATGTTAAAGTTGACAAGTATGACCTTTGTGAATCTTTGCATGGCATTGAAACTGTGAACATGTTTACCATTGTATGGTTGTACCTGAACTAGCAATTAGTAGAAGTGATGATGTTGACCTGTGCTATGTGTGAGTGAGGTTTAATAGCTAAATTCGGTTGTGTGTATCAATCTAAAACTTGCCTAGTCAGTCATACCGAGATAGAGGATAGGAAACTAGGAAAGGATCATAGGCAATTTTTTATTTATGAGCCCACTTTAGCCTTAAAAGACCTACCAAAAGAGAATAAAAATCCCTTGATCCAAATGTTTGAGCTTAAATCGACCTTTTTTTTTGTTTACCCCAATTCACCTTCCTGCTTTTATTAAGAATGAACCTGTTTTAGCCCTGGTCCCTCCTTGTACATTGTGAACCTCAACTCAAGCAAATCGCCTAAGTTGAGGGTGGATATTATAGGGGTGATTAAGAAGAGTCGGATGGAATGAAAATTGGGTAATGGAAAAGGAAAGAGCGGGTGTGGTATGCATAAAGAAAAGAAAAGAAAGAAATAAAAATTGTTGTCAATGAGCAAGAAAATAAAAGAAAAGAAAGATGTGACATCAATGAACACTTGAATAAAGAGAAACCGCAATCGTAGTTGCAAATGCAAATAAAAGAAGAAGCAAGTAAAGGAAAAAGGGGAGAAAATAGGGAAAAGAGGTGAAAAGTGGAGTCAAGATGTGTGTAGTGCCAAGGAGGGTTAAGCTACTAATTCCATATGTACCATACCTGAGCCTGATCCTAGGTTACAAGCCTAGAAAGTCCTATAGTGATCCTGGTTACTTGTCTGAAAATTGAGGTATTGAAAGTAAAGGCAAGCCTATGGTATTGCATGCACACAGTTAGAATTTCTTTGTGAGTAGTGAATCTTACCTAGTCCCAGGAGAAATTTATCGAATTACTCATATACACATGTGTGGGTATGGGACTTCTTTGAGGTGAGAGCATTTGGTCAACAAAATCATCTACAAATTGTCTGGGACAGTGTTATAGAATTATGTGCATGGTTGCAAGTGATAGTGTTTTTCCATGTTTTGATTTCTCTATTTCATGGTTGGAAATTTTGCATATGGATTGTGATTTGAGTTGATATGATGAGGGAGGGGTTAGAAAATTTTGATTTGATGAATGAATGTGGCTACCGTAAATTCCCTAGAGTTCTTTCGATTGAAGCGTCGAAGTAGTTTAGTTTATTTTATTTTGTTTTTGCCTGAGGACATGCAAAAGTTCTAAGTTGAGGGTGTTGATGTACTGTGATTTTACGGCACTTTCGACGCTGAAAACCAAGAAATTATGCACATTCCGGGTATGTTTATATAGGTATGATGTGTTTTGTGTTTAATGTTGCAGGAAAACAGGTTGGGAAGTGAACTGCGAAAATTAATACTTAAAAAGAACAGAACAAGTGACTGCTAGGCACTTCACGAGTCGTTGGCAAGAAGCACGACTCGTTGCTGAAGTCGTGGGCAACTATTGAGTTTTGAAGATACAGAAATAGTGTACCTAACGGGTTGAGGGAACTACTCGTTACATCTGGTAATGATTTGTGAAGTCAGTCGTGAAGACTGGGAAAG
The DNA here is from genome assembly GCA_018107945.1 of Datura stramonium. Taxonomy (NCBI): domain Eukaryota; kingdom Viridiplantae; phylum Streptophyta; class Magnoliopsida; order Solanales; family Solanaceae; genus Datura; species Datura stramonium. Next base: position 952,093 of record JACEIK010000001.1, on the reverse strand, counting down.
GAATTAGTGAAGAAGTAGCCAGTGAAGTTGACGGATGACTTAACAAGTCGTTAGATGACTAAATGACTCGTTGGTAGATCAGTGGAACCAACCGTAAGGTGCACTGGAAAGTTGAAGGAGTTAGACCGCGAGGGGCCTAACGACTTGTGCCCCAGGCACAACGAGTCGTTAGGTGGCCCGTTTCCTAATTTGGGTTCGATGTTGAGGACGATTGATTTTAGTAAGGCATGACTCGTCAAAGGTCCCAATGAATCGTCACCAAGCCCGTGATCACTGACGACCTGGTTTTCAGTTTTAGTTAGGAAAAGGTTTTCTTGGAACTATAAATACACTGTTTAGGTTTATTTTTCGAGAGAAATTTTATTATTACTATTTTTCACATAGGATTTTGGTGTTGTACGATCATTCTTGGGTCAAAAAACAAAGTTTTACAATTTTGTTATTGAATTTGAGGATCAAAAGCAACATTGGAAATTATTCATCAATTTTGGAGTTTTATTCAATTTACTTGGTTTTCTTCTACGATAATTTGTAAGATGCAATTATGATTTACTCAATATTTTGTGATTCTGATCATACAAGCATGAGTAGTTAAACCAATAACTAGGGTTGTGGGGACCAAGATGAATTAACACACATAGGTGAAAACACTTAGTGATTCTTGAACGGGGTATAATGCATGTATTGTTTTTCCCTTTGTTTTAATTGATTCTTTACGGTTGCAAACGTTAGGATTTGCCTTATTCTTACTTACCGGACCAAGGATGTAGTGAATGGGAAAAGGGATTAACAACGGAGATTTGAGGCTATCAACCCTCATCTAATAACTTGAACTTATCCAGGGATAGCTAATCCGATATAAAGGGTAAGGTTCAATTAGAAGTACACCCATATACGGACCAAGTTGCGTGGTGATAATCATCTAGAGAGGGGACCAACCATATAGGTGAACCTAACTTACCGATATTGCATGTTAAACACTGGAATAGATTCGAGCCTCGTGGTTATGAAGTCCTTGGGAACACAATCCTAGTCAAGTCGTTAATTGAATACAAATCGAATTTGATCTAAGCATTCAGTAGTTTTGCTTTTGTTTATAATTCTATTTCTTTCCCCCTTAGGAAGTAACTCGATAGTAACAGCTATTTGCATTAACTTAAGTTCTTTCCATATTCCCTATAGGATCGACCCCAACCTCTAGTTGGGTTCTATATTTGACATCGACCGCATTATATCTCAGTTGCGAGGTGTAATTTGGACGACATCAATCACAAGTAACCCAAGTCAACCCATGGTCTATCATAACACTGGCAGTTCTGAGTAAAATATAGCGAAAGCTTTAAATAATGGAATCATTTAAGAAAACTGATTTAATAATATGTTCATACATCTGAACAACAATACTGAATATATTAAATTCTGTCTAAAAGTCATCTACTAATGATGAGTTTCTGGGACAAGCCCCCAGCTAACTCTAAAGCCTGACTGAATGAAAATGAACTGAAGAAAATAAAATATCATCCTCAAAAGATGAGGACTCACCATTGTTGTTGCTGATATCACCGGAGTAAATCTACTAACGGCGTTGAGTTTGAGAACCTGCGGCTGTATCATAAAGTGATACAACATAAAAGGTATGAACCAGTGCTTTGAATATACTGAATAAGAAAGAGAAAACATAATACCGAATATAAATAAATGAACTAAAATGACATGCAATGAACAACTGATATACTGAACTGAAATAACTTAAACATACAGAGATGGTCAAGATGACCTTATCTATAATGCCCCGGAAACCAAAAATCTAAATCCGGGACGTAAATCAGGAAATCTAAAAAAGTTGTAGAAATGCTACAAGACGACTCACCTAACGGGTCGTTATGAGACACAACGACTCATTAGGTCAGTCGTGAGAAGAAGGAGTAAGTATTGTAAAATGAGAAGCAGTGTACTTGACGGTGGGGACAACAAGTCGTGGTCACCTATAACGACTCATTTTGTCCCCCTTTACCTTCCTTAGTCGAATTTTAGGCAGTGTACCTAACGAGTGTCACCACGAGTCGTCATCGGTGGCAAAGACCTGTTAAGTGACTCGTTATCAAGCCTTGTATAGAATTTCAGAAGAGAGGTAGTGAGATTCACGACTAGTGACCACGAGTCACCACGACTCATTGTGTCCATCGTGGTGACCTGCTGAGGACTCAGACAGTGTACTCAACGGGGGTGACCACGAGTTGTGGTCAGCCACCACGACTCGTTAGGTCACCCGTTAGGGTCATCTAGCAGTTTTTTTTCAGCGATTTTCTAAGAGCTATTTAGTAATTTCCTATTTTCCTAAGCTCTAAACTACATCGTTTTGGACCTAAATTCAGACTTATTAGAGGGTTTAGACGATTCCTCCCCTCATTCTCATGTTTACTCTCAGAAAATCTATCGAAAGTCTCTCAAGAAACTCTCTAGCAAGCTTAGGGTTTTCTCTCATTGCAGCAGTTCAGATCATCTTCTTTGGGAAATTTTTAGCCAGGTATGTGGGAATTCAACAAGGAAATTATCCTTCCCTTGCGTCCCCCAATATCCTCCCATAATTTCCCTATCAGTTTAGCCCAGCGATTTTCGAATATGAAAAGATTCTCATGTTGGTTTTCATTAATTTCAATTGGGTTATTATCCATGTTTATTATTCATATGATCTTTATCAATTCATAAGTAAATGATTATTGTACTAACCAAGATGGTTTACAGCCCAAAATTTTCGAGTAAATGTTATTGCATATTAAATTAAGTATATTTTGCGAAGTATGTTTTGGGCTGAATTTCCTAGTAATTCTTATTATATATCTATGTGAACAATTATTCCATTGAGGAGAATGATTTTACCCTCATTGGATGAGATCCCTTTAATTCTTGAAATTTTTTCATATTATGCAATTCCCGTGTTGTAGGAATGAGTTGTGTTCTCTATTAGCTTCTTAGTAGTTTAGTTCAGTTAGAATGTAGAATCTCTTAAAAACTATACAGAAAGTGTCAACTGATCAGTTTGACTTCAGTCTTTTTTTTCCTAAAGTATTAGTGGTGCCTCCTAGTTATCAGAATCAGACTCGGAATCCAGTTTATTGATCCAATAGGCGGTCATGACATTTTAGACACATAGCTCTAAACAGCCCCAGGACCCCAGTTCAATTTACAGTTTGTTCTTAGACGGTTATGACGCTTTCAGATAAGAAGCTCTGACCAGTCTAGAACCCAGTTTCAGAATCTGTTCCGATAAGACTCTCAGGGTACTTTCAGTTATATGTCCCTGACTAGTCTTGGACCCTAGTTTCGAGCTATCAGCCTAGTAGTTCAGTTTAGGTTTTCCAGTGGGAGTAGGACTTAGCACCGAGTGGGTCGGGGTTCCAGTGCACCCAGGTTCCCAGAACTATGCTGCCAGCGTAGGTTACAGTATTACTTGGCTTGATTGGCCCCAGATTTTTGTGACCACCCAGTTCATGCCTTTATACCCTGGCTAGGTATATTGGGTCCCACCAATGGGGTGTATACATCGGACTCCACGTCTAGCTCACGTGGTTATATGTCGGTTATAGACTCTCCCACTAGTCAGTTCAGTTCCATCTCAGTTTTGACAGTTCAGTGTGGTCTCCCAGACTCAATATTTCAGACTTAGGGCATGTCTTTGACCATCAGACAGGGTCATCTTGACCGTTTCAATTTAGTTTACTTGTTGGTCATTATAGGTCCTTTCAATTCAGACATCGTATTTCAGTTATGCTTTCTCCCACTTACTCAGTACATTCAAAGTACTAACGCGTACTTTTATGTTGTATCATTTCATGATACAGCTGCAGGTTCCCAGACTCAGCATCGTTAGACGTTGCGATTCAGATCCTCCTCGGCTGCAACCAAAGTGTGAGTCCTCATCATTCAAGGGCCTTGTTTTACTTTCTTCAGTTGAGTTATTATTTTTAGTTAGACTTAGAGTTAGTTGGGGGCTTGTCCCAGCAACTCATTAGTTAGAAGGCTTTTAGACACAAAATTAATTCCAGACTTCAGATGTTCTTAAACTTTATATTTTCAGTTTTATTTTCATAAATGTTTTTATGTCATTATTTCAAAGCTTCCGCTATATTTTCTTTACTTAGAATACCAGTATATGATAGCCAGGGGTTGACTTGGGGTCACTTGTGGCTTCAAGTACCGTGTCCCGTCTAGGGTGTAGACTTGGGGCGTGACAAACTTGGTATCAGAGCCCTAGGTTTAGAGTATCCTCGGAATGTCTTAAAGTCATATCGAGTAGAGTCCTTTTCATGGGTGTGAAGCGCGCCACACTTATGACGAGGAGGCTATGAGATGTTATTAGGAAAACTCTCTTTTGTTCATACTCTTTATCGTGCGTCAAAGTTCAATCCCAAAAATGCCCTTTTAACTCGTACTCTATTTCATTTCGGTGAACTATGCCTCCTATACACGGTAACAGAAGAAGGGTCGTAATGCCAACAGACCTACCCCACCAACCCCGGCAGCCCCTCAAGATGAGTCAGTATCTACCGTCGAATTCAGGGCGGCCATACAACTGCTGGCCTAAACAGTCAACGACCAAGTGAACCAGCAGGTGGTGCCGATGAACACCAACAGGTCTACAGCAGCTGCGAGGGTGCGAGACTTTACCCGTATGAACCCTCCATCTTTTTAGGGATCCAAAGTAGGGGAGGATCCCCATGAGTTCATGGATGAGATCAAGAAGATCACCCGAATTATGGGTGTCAGCTCCTCGGAGAGTGCTGATCTGGCTGCCTACCAGCTCAAAGGGGTAGCTCAGGTCTGGCATGACCAGTGGAAAGAGGGGAGGCCAGTGGGAGCTGGACCAGCAGAGTGGGAGGAGTTCCACACAGCTTTCTTGGATAGGTGTTTCCCTTGGGAGCTAAGGGAGGCAAAGATGGCGAGTTTATGAATTTGAGATAGGGCAACAAAACCGTGGAGGTATATGCTCTGGAGTCTACTCGACTGTCTAAGTACGCCCTAGAGATGGTGGCCGAGCCAAGGGCTCGGATGCTGAAATTTTTGAACGGGGTGTCGAACCTGGTCCTCAAGAAGTGTAGGACAGCGATGCTGATTAAAGATATGGACCTCTCCATCTTGATTGTCTATGCCCAGTAGATTGAGGCTGAAAAGCTGAAGGATATGGAGCGAAAGAACAAACAGGAAAGGACTGGTCATTTAGATTTCGGTCATCAGAGGTCTAGCGGTAGTAGCCGCCCAAAGCAGCAGCAACAGCAGCAGAGAGCCCCAGCACCCAGTTCCGCCAGCACCCCAACCTTTTGGTCCCGTCAGGATCAGAGGGGTGGGTCATCTATCACTCAGTCTCAGGCCCACAGTACCGGGAACAAGTATCTAGTTTGTCCCAAGTGTGGTAGGAACCATTCGGGAGAGTGCCTTCAGGGTCTAGAGGGCTGTTTTGGGTGTGGACAACTTGGGCATCGGCTTAGGGAGTGCCCGTCACAGGGCGAGGGAGATCACAATCTACCACATCATCATCTCCAGTAGGCCGACCAGCTCAACAGGACAACATATCAGTTACAGATGGCGGTCAGCGCCAAAATTATTTCTATGCTCTATCTTCCCATCAGGATCAGGATAGCTCACCTGACGTAGTCACGGGTATGTTATGTCTCTTTCATCTAGACGTGTATGCCCTCCTAGATCTAGGAGACACTGTTTCATTCGTGACTCCCTACGTAGAAGTCCAGTTCAGAACCATTCTCATTCTCCACCCCAGTTGGCAAGTCAGTTAGAGCCAGTCGGGTGTATAGAAACTACCCAGTCTCAGTACTGAATAAAGTCATCCCAGCTGACCTCGTAGAATTATACATGGTCGATTTTTACCTTATCCTTGACATGGATTGATTATACTCCTGCTATGCCTAAGTTGATTGTAGAACTAGAGTTATCAAGTTCCAATTTCCAAATGAACCAGTGTTAGAGTGGACGGGCAGCAGTTCAGCGCCTAAGGGTAGGTTTATTTCCTACCTCAAGGCCCAAAAACTCATCTCCAAGGGATGTATCTATCATCTAGTTCTGGTCAAGAATTCCAACTCTGAGACCCCAACTATCCAGTCAGTGAGTTCCCAGATGTATTTCCTGAGGAACTTCCCGGAGTTCCCCCTGAGCGGGAAATAGACTTCGAGATAGACCTTCTCCCAGATACTCAGCCCATCTCCATCCCTCCTTACAAAATGGCTCCAACTGAGCTTAAGGAGTTGAAGGAGCAGTTAAAAGATCTCCTTGACAAGGGTTTTATCAAACCCAGTATCTCTCCCTAGGACGCTCCAGTTCTATTCATGCGTAAGAAGGATGGCACCCTCAGAATGTGCATAGATTACCGTCAGCTAAACAAAGTCACACTCAAGAATAGGTATCCCCTACCCAGAATTGATGACCTGTTTGACCAACTTCAGGGAGCCATTTGTTTCTCAAAAATCGATCTCTGGTTAGGATATCATCAGCTAAGGGTCAGAGAGTGTGACATACTGAAAACAGCATTCAAAACTCAGTACGATCACTACGAATTTGTGGTGATGTCCTTCGGGCTAACAAATGCCCCAGCAGCCTTCATGGACTTGATGAATAAAGTCTTCAAGAAGTATCTTTATATGTTCATCATTGTATTTATCGACGACATTCTAGTATACTCCAGAAATGAGGAAGAGCATGCAAATCACCTAAGATTAGCATTGGAGACACTCAGAGGCCGCCAGTTGTTTGCCAAGTTCAGCAAGTGCGAATTATGGTTAAATTCCATGACCTTCTTAGGTCATGTGGTCTCAAGTGAATGAATACAAGTAGACCCTCACAAGATAGCAGCCATGAAAGATTGGCCTAGACCCACCTCTCCTACTGAAATCAGGAGTTTCCTGGGTTTGGCGGGTTATTACCGACGGTTTGTGGAAGGTTTCTCCTCTATAGCATCTCCTCTGACTAAGTTAACTCAGAAGAAAGTGAAGTTTCAGTGGTCGGATAAGTGTGAGAAGAATTTTCAGGACTTGAATACTCGACGGACTACCACTCCAGTTTTAACCTTGATAGAAGGAACGGATGGATTGGTTGTTTATTATGATGCTTCCAGAGTTGGAATCGGATGCGTTCTGATGCAGCGGGGAAAAGTGATAGCCTACACCTCCAGACAGCTCAAAGTTCATGAGAAGAATTATCCAACCCATGACTTGGAGTTGGCAGCGGTGGTATTCACGCTAAAAATATGGAGACATTACCTTTATGGGGCTCACGTGGATGTGTTCACATATCGAAAGAGTCTTCAGTATGTGTTTATCCAGAAGGACCTAAACCTGCATTAGAGACGGTGGTTGGAGCTGCTAAAGGACTATGACATGAGTGTGTTGTATCACCCGGGTAAAGCCAATATGGTGGCTGACGCCCTAAGCAGACGGTCTATGGGGAGTGTGGCTCACATTGAGGAAGGCAAGAGGGATTAGCGAAAGATGTTCATAGACTAGCCCGGTTATGGGTGCAGTTGGTGGATTCAGCTGAAGGTGGTGTGATAATGCAAAGCGGTTCAAATTCATCCTTGGTAGTTGAAGTCAAGTCAAGACAGGATGAGGATCCCATCTTACTTAAGCTTAAGGGAGCAGTCCTCATAAAAGAAATAGAAGCTTTCTCCCAAGGGGGAGATGGGGTGCTCTGTTACCAGGGTAGGTTGTGTGTATCGAATGTTGGTGAGTTGAGACAGAAGATACTGGCCGAGGCACACAGCTCGAGATACCCTATTCACCCTGGTGCTACAAAAATGTACCGCAATCTGCGGGATATTTACTAGTGGAACGGCATGAAGAGAGACATTGTTGAATTCGTAGCCAAGTGCCCGAACTGCCAACAAGTTAAGGTAGAGCATCAAAGACCAGGAGGCATGACTCAAGATATCATTATACCCACATGGATGTAGGAAGAAGTAAATATGTACTTCATTACAAGTCTACCCCAGACTCTTCGGTAGCATGACTCGATTTGGGTAGTAGTAGACCGGATGACCAAGTCAGCTCACTTCCTCCCAGTCAAAACCACAGACTCAACTGAGGACTATGCCAGACTTTACATCCGAGAGTTAGTCAGACTCCATGGGGTGCCTTTTTCTATCATTTTAGACAGAGGAACTCAATTCACCTCACACTTCTGGAAATCCTTTCAAAAGATACTACGCACTCAGGTCAAGCTCAGCACATCTTCCCACCCGCAGACCGATGGGCAAGCTGAGAGGACTATTCAGACCCTAGAAGATATGCTAAGAGTGTGTGAAATCGATTTTAAGGGGAGTTAGGATGACCATTTGCCTCTTATCGAGTTTGCATTCAACAATAGTTACCACTCTAGCATTCAGATGGCCCCATTTGAAGCATTATATGGAAGAAGGTGTAGATCGCCTATAGGGGGGTTCGAGGTTGGTGAAGCCACCTTGATAGGTCCAGACTCAGTTCATGAGGCAATGCAGAAAGTTTAGCTTATCCGAGAAAGATTGAAAACAACTCAGAGCCGTCAGAAATCCTATGTCGATATGCGAAGAAGAGAGTTGGAGTTTGAAGTTGATGATTGGGTTTACCTGAAAATCTCACAAGAAGGGAAAGCTCAGTCTGAGGTACGTGGAAAATTATAGAATTTTGAGGCGTATCGGCAATGTAGCCTATGAGCTAGAATTACCGTCAAAACTCACAGTTGTACACCCAGTTTTCCATGTGTCACTTTTGAAGAAGTGCATCAGAGATCCAACCACAATTGTGCCATTGGACAGTGTAGGAATAAAAGATAGTCTCTCATATGAGGAAGTACCAGTCCAGATCCTTGACCATCAGGTTTATAAGACAAGGAATAAGGAGATAGCTTCAGTCAAGGTTTTATGGAGAAATCAGTAGGTTAAAGGAGCTACGTGGGAGGGCGAAGCAGATATGATGGCCAAATACCCGCATTTGTTCCCTACCAGCTCTAGCACAGCTTGAGGTATTAGTTTTGACCATAGAACTCAATTTAGATGACTCAGTTCAAGTGTTCAAGACTCTTTTATGTTTTTGAATGTATTTAGGAAAAGAGAACTCAGTTCAGTTATGTATTTTGAAACGGAGGTAGTCATTCCGTCAGTTTTGGAGTTAAATGGATAGTATTTGGAACTTTGATTGTTATTCTCTGCTTTCCTGTTTGTTTTCTAACATTTGAGGACGAATATTTCCAATGGGGAGTATTGTAATGCCCCCGAAACCCAAAATCTAAATCCGAAACTTAAATCAGGAAATCTGGAAAAGCTGTAGAAATGCTACAGGATGACTCACCTAACAGGTCATTATGAGACACAATGACTCGTTAGGTTAGTCATGAGAAGAAGGAGTAAGTATTGTAAAATAAGAAGTAGTGTACTTGATGGGTGGGGACAATGAGTCGTGGTCACCTGTAACGACTCGTTATGTCCCTCGTTACCAGCCTTAGTCTGTTTTTAAGCAGTGTACCTAACGAGTGTCACCACGAGTCATCATCAGTGGAAACGACTCGTTAAATGACTCGTTATCAAGCATTGTATAGAATTTTAGAAGAGAAGCAATGAGGTTCAAGACTGGTGACCACGAGTTAAGTTTAATCACCACGATTCGTTGGGTCTCTCGTGGTGACCTGTTGAGGACTCAGACAATGTACTCAACGGGGGTGACCACGAGTCGTGGTCAGCCACCACGACTCGTTAGGTCACCCGTTAAGGTCACCTGGCAATTTTTTTTTCAGCAATTTTCTAAGAGCTATTTAGTAATTTCTTGTTCTCCTAAGCTTAAACTATGTCGTTTTGGACCGAAATTCAGATTTATTAGAGGGTTTGGACGGTTCCTCCCCTCATTCTCACGTTTACTCTCATAAAATCTATCGAAAGTCTCTCAAGAAACTCTCTAACAGGATTAGGGTTTTCTCTCAGTGCAGCAGTTCAGGTGTTCTTCTTTGGGGAATTTTCAGTCAGGTATAGAAATTCAACAAGGGAATTGTCCTTCCCTTGTGTCCCCCAATATCCTCCCATAATTTCCCTATCAGTTTAGCCTTGATATTTTCGAATATGAAGAGATTTTCATGTTGGTTTTTGTTAATTTCAATTGGGTTATTATCCATGTTTATTATTCATATGATCTTCATTAATTCATAAGTAAATTATTGTTGTTCTGACCAAGATGGTTTACAACCCTAAATTTTCGAGTAAAGATTATTGCGTATTAAATTCAGTCTATTTTGCGAAGTATGTTTTGGGCTGAATTTCCTAGTAATTCTTATTATATATCTATGCGAGCAATTATTCCATAGAGGAGAATGATCTTACCCTTGTTGGACGAGATTCCTTTAAATTTTTGAAATTTTGCCATATTATGCAATTCCCGTATTATTGGAATGAGTTGTGTTCTCTATTAGTTGCTTAGTAGTTTAGTTTAGTTAGAACGTAGAATCTCTTCAGAACTATACAGAAAGTGTCAACTAATCAGTTTGACTTCTGTCTTTTTTCCCCGAGGTGTCAGTGATGCCTCCCAATTATCAGAATCCAGTTTATTGGTCCAATAGGCGTCCATGACATTTTAGATACATAGCTCAGACCAGCTCAAACGTTACGACGCTTTCAGATAAGAAGCTCTGACCAGTCTAAAACCCAGTTTCAGAATCTGGTCCGATAAGACTCTCAGGGTACTTTCAATTATATGTCCCTGACTAGTCTTGGATCCCAGTTTCGAGCTATCAGCCTAGTAGTTCAATTTAGGTTTTTCAAGTGGGAGTAGGACTTAGCACCAAGCAAGACGGGGTTCCAGCACACCCAGGCACCTAGAACTACGTTGCCAGCATAGGTTACAGTATTACTTGGCCTGATTGGCCCCAGATTTTTGTGATCACCCAGTTCATGCCTTTATACCTTGGCAAGGTATATTGGGTCCTACCGGCGAGGTGTATACATTGGACTCCACGTCTAGCTCACATGGTTATATGTTAGTTATAGACTCTCCCACTAGTCAGTGCAGTTCAGTCTCAGTTTTGACAGTTCAGTTCAGTTCAGTTCAGATTAGTTCAGTGTGGTCTCCTAGACTCAGTATTTCATACTTAGGGCATGTCTTTGACCATCAGACAGGGTCATCTTGACTGTTTCAGTTTACATCAGTAGTTCAATTTAGTTTACTTGTTGGTCATTGCAGATCCTTTCAGTTCAGACATCGTATTTCAGTTTTGCTTTCTCCCACTTACTCAGTACATTCAAAGTACTGACGCATACTTTTATGTTGTATCGTTTCATGATACAGCTGCAGGTTCCCAGACTCAGCATCGTTAGCCGTTGCAATTCAGATCCTCCTCTATTGCAGCCAAAGTGTGAGTCCTCATCATTTGAGGGCCTTTTTTACTTTCTTCAGTTGAGTTATTATTTTTAGTTAGACTTAGAGTTAGTTGNTTTTAGTTAGACTTAGAGTTAGTTGGGTGCTTGTCCCAGCAACTCATCAGTTAGAAGTCTTTCAGACACGGAATTAATTCCAGACTTCAGATGTTCTTAAACTTTATGTTTTCAGTTTTATTTTCATAAATGCTTTTATGTCATTATTTCAAAGCTTCCGCTATATTTTCTTTACTCAGAACACCATTGTATAATAGACCAGCGGTTGACTTGGGGTCACTTGTGGCTTCAAGTACCGTGTCCCGTCCAGGGTGTAGACCTGGGGTGTGACACTGTCTGAAGGTCAAAGACATGCCCTAAATCTGAGATTTCTAAGCCTAAACTAACTGTGTTGAACGGAGCAAATTGAAACTGAACTGACTAATCTGGGACTGAACTGAGTTGACTAGTGGGAGAGTCTATAACTGACATGTAACCACATGAGCTAGACATGAAGTCTGATGTATACACCTCATTTGTAGGACCCAATATACCTTGCCAGGGTATAGAGGCATGAGCTGGGTGATCACAAGTCTGAGGCCATGAGGCCAATAAAATATAACCTACAGTGGCAACATAGTTCTAGGAACCTAGGTGCACTGGAACCCCGGTCCGCTCGGTGCTAAGTCCTACTCCCAGTGGATATTTCTAGACTGACTAATAAGCTGATAGCTCAAAACTGGGGCCTGAGAATAAGTCAGGAATACCTATCTGAAAGCACCCTGAGAGTCTTATCGAACCGAATTCTGTAATTGCGTTCTAAGACTGGTCTGAGTTGCTTAGCTGGAAGCGTAGTAATCGTCTAAAGAACAAACTGTAATCCGAGACTTGGGTCCTAAGGCTGGTCAGAGCTGCTTATTTGAAAGTGTCATGACTGCCTAAAGAACCACTAAAATTTGATACTGAGTCCAATTCTGATAACTGGGAGGCACCTTACTAAATACTGTAGTCAAACTGATCAGCTGACATTCCTGAAATTACTGTCTGCTAATAACTGTCTGAGACGGGACTAACAAGCATCTGTCTAAGATCTCAACATAGTCTAGCAATATGGGAAACTCAAACTAATAGGATCAAGCCACAAGAAGGACTAATCCAACAGACAAAATTCTAGTTGATTTCATTCAACACTAGGGCCAAAACCATCCTTACAAGACTGAGCATTTATATGATAACTGGGTAATGGAAACATGCAACAATCAACATAGACCATATTCCACAAGCTATAAACGGAGTCTGACATATAATTTATTCACATTCAAAAGTTCAGGGCTGGAATTCACTTTATGGGAACAAGCTTCAAAGTAGTCATAATCTGGTGGAAACATAACAATTAACTTGAATAATGTCCCACATGAATTAGATGATATCTAACTGACAACTGAATTCACATTCGATAACTCAGGGACTAAAACTGATAGAGAACTAGAAGAGGATTT
>JACEIK010000001.1:895619-938951 GCA_018107945.1 Datura stramonium | reverse complement strand
CACGAGGGACACCACGACTCGTGGTGTACCCAACAGCTCTTGGTGACCCACTCGTCGACTACACTACCAATTTCTCAACTTCCCAAACCACACTAGACCACGGGTCACCTTACGGGTCATGGCATAGACCACGACAAATGGTGTCTAGTCGTTAGGTACACTGCCCATTTTCCCCAGTCTTCAATAAATTTTTGACCACGGATCACATCACGTCGTGGTCACACCCGTGGTCACCCCAGTTTTTCTAAATTTTTCTACCAAGTCCGGACCCTTCCCCACTAGTCGCTTCACGACTCGTGGCCTACCCCACGGGTCACAGGACAACTCATTCTGTGATCTGGTGCAGAAAATCCTATTTTCTCCATTTCAACTCCCGGTCTGGTCTTAGGGTTTTCGGGGCATTACACTCAATCTTCACCTATTGACAATTGGGGCACATAGCCACAAACTTTGGAGTGTCCTTCTTCATTCCATTCCACTAATACACTTCTCGTAAATCACAGTACATCTTGGTGGTATTTGGATGGATAGAATATCAAGAGTTGTGAGCCTCTCTCACAAGTCATCTACATACGAGACACACAATCAGTCCTGATATCGGAGTACACCATCTCCCCTTGGGAGAAAACCTCCACTTTCTTATTCTGGAAAACATCCTTCAACTTTACTAAGATAGGATCCTCATTTTGCCTTGCCTTAACTTCTACCACCAACAAAGATTCCAACCCATTCTAAACAATAACACTACCATCTGCCCAATCTGTAAGGTGAAGCCCTAAGGGAGCAAGATTATGAACATCTTTCACTAATTTCTTCCTCCCATCCTCAACATGGGACATACTCTATGTGGTCAACATACTAAGAGCATCTGTCACTACGTTGGCCTTGCCCCGATTATAAAGGAAATGCATGTCATAATCCTTAAAAAGTTAAAGTCATCTCCTTTGCTGCAACTTCAGATCCTTATGTGTAACATATACTGAAGACATTTGTGTTCTATGAACACATCAACATGCACCCCATACAAATAGTGCCTTCAAATCATCAAGGCAAACACCATCCCTGCTAACTCAAGGTCATGTGTTTGGTAATTTTTCTAATGAGACTTGAGTTGTCTCGAGGAATAAGCAATGATCTTTCCATGTTGCATTAACACACATCCAAGGCCAATCCGAGAAGCATCACAATATACCACAAAGTCATCCGTGCCCTCCGGCAGGGTCAAAATTGGAGTTGAAGTGAGTCGAGTCTTTAACTCCCGAATACTCTTCTCACACTCTTAGGACCACTAAAATTTGACCTTCTTTTGGGTCAACTTATTCAAAGGTTTTGCAATGGATGAAAATCCCTCGAAAAACTCCTATAGTAGCCAGCTAAACCCATGAAGCTCCTAATGTCAGTTGGGCTGACAGGTCTAGGCAAGCTTTTCACTGCCTCTATCTTCTTAGAGTCTACCTTAACACCCTCACTAGACACCACATGACCCAAGAATTCAACTAATATTAGGTACTTTTTGGGGTGTTATAAAATATCTAGTACCTCGTGTTGAAACTAAGCTAAAAGGGAAGAGGTGAGGGTACTTGGCCATCATATCTGCTTCGACTTCCCAAGTAGCTCCCTCTACAAGATAATTGCTCTAAAGGACTTTCACTAAAGTAACCTCCTTGTTCCTCAACTTACAAACATGCATAGGCAGTGGCTTGGTTAAGGGAACCCACCGAAGCCGTAGAGAAAGAGAGTCTTCATAGGGTAATTGTTACTGCTTATGGAACGGTCAGGAATCTCAACTAGAACCTCTTCATAAGTGAGGATATCCTTCACACCAATAATCTCTACCAGCACAACTAAAGTTGGATCACAGATGCACTTCTTCAACAAGGACACATGGAAAATTGGATGCACTGATGCTAACTCTGGGGGAAACTCCAACTCATTAGCCACATTGCCAACACGCCTCAGGATCCTGTAAGGACCAACATATCAGAGAACTAAGTTTTCCCTTCTTTCCAAATCTCATCACACCCTTCATGAGTGACACCTTCAGAAACACTCAATCATCTATTGTGAACTCAAGCTCTCTCTTACTCATATCCTCGTAGGATTTTTGATGACTCTAGTTGTTTTGAGCCTTTCTCTAATAAGTTGAACCTTCTACATAGCCTCATAAACTGAATTTTGCCCTATCAATGTAGTCTCACCTACCTCAAACCATCCAATAGGTAATCTATACCTCTGCCTATAAAGAGCCTTAAAGGAAGTCATCTGAATGCTAGAGTGGTAACTATTATTATAAGCAGACTTAATTAGAATAAATTGATCCTCCCAATTACCCTTGAAATTAATCACGCAATCTCTTAACATGTCCTCCAAATTCTAAATGATCCGCTCAACCGGACCATCTGACTGTGGGTAAAAAGTTGTGTTAAGCTTAACCTGAGTACTAGGGCCCTTTGAAATGACTTTCAAAATTGTGAAGTGAAGTACCCCTACAAGAAATGATGGACAATGGAACTCCGTGTAATCTAAATAACTCTTAAATATAAGTTCTAGCATAATCCTAAGCTAAATTTGTGGTCATAAATGGCAGAAAATGTGTCGACTTAGTCATTCAGTCTACAATCGCGCGTATAGAATCATGTTATCGGCGTGTACGAGGAAAACCTATAATAAAGTCTATATTTATCTCTTTCTAATTCCAGGTAGGAATGCCAACATGCTAGTTATACCTCCCGGTCTCTGGTGCTCAACCTTAACCTGTTCGCAATTTGGACACTTCGCCACAAATTCCACAATATCTTTCTTCATGCCATTTAACCAATAGACTTCCCATAGATCACGGTACATGTTGGTGGCACTTAGGTAGATAGAATACAGAGATCTATGAGCCTCTCTCAAGTCATCCGCATCTGGAACACATAATCAACCCTCATATCAAAGTACACCATCTCCCTCTTGGGAGAAAACCTCCACTCTCTGATTTCGAACTATTTCCTTCAACTTAACTAAGATAGGATACTCATCCTATTTTGCCTTAAGTTCTATCACCAATGAAGGTTACAAACTATTTTGAACAATGGCACCACCATCTACTAAATCCACAAGACGAACCTCTAGTCGAGCAAGCCTGTGGATATCTCTAGCATACTCCTTTTTCTATCCTCCACATGAGTCACACTTCCCATAGACAACATGCTCAGAGAATCGTCTACTGCATTGGCCTTCTCTGGATGATAAAGGACACTCATGTCATAGTCTTTGAGGTGCTCAAGTCGTCTCCTTTGCCACAAATTTAGGTCCTTCTGAGTAAACACATACTGAAAGCCCTTATGGTCCACAAACACATCTACATGCATACCATACAAATAGTGTCTCCATATATTCAAGGTAAATACCACTGTTGCTAACTAAAGGTCGTGTATTAGGTAATTCTTCTCATGAGTCTTAAGCTGTCTCGAAGCGTAAGCGATGACCTTACTATGTTGCATTAATATACACCTGAGGACAACTCTAAAGGCATCACAATACACCACAAAGCTATCTGTGCCCTTTGGCAGGGTCAAGATCGGAGCAGAAATGAGTCGAGCCTTTAACCTCTAAAAGATCTTCTCACAAGCACCAAACCACTAAAATTTGACCTTATTTTAAATCAACTGGGTCAAAGGTGATCCAATAGATAAAAAGCCTCTACAAACCTCCTGTGGTAGCCAGGTAAACCCAAAAAGCTTCTAATATCTATAGGATTGATAGGTCTAGGCCAGTTTTTCACCTCTTAAATCTTTTGAGATTCTACCTACAGACCCTCACTAAACACCACATGCCTAAGAAATGCAACTAACTTTTTATAAAACTCACACTTGCTGAACTTAGAAAATAGCTGACAGTCCATAAGAGTCTGCAACGCAATCCTCAAATAAGCAGCATGCTCGTCCTCACTCTGAGAGAACATAAGTATATCATCTATGAAGATAATGATGAGAATATCCAAATACTACTTTGAATACAAGGATCAGACCCGGGAGTCAAACGAAAAAATCTGGAAAAAATGTTGCAGCAGTTCAGGACGAGTCGTTGGACGACTCGTCAAGGAGCCCCACGAGTCGTTAAGTGACTCATGGGAAGGCCTGTGTTGGTGAAGGGACTCGAGGTCCCCACAGGTTATGTAACAACTCGTGGTCAACCACCACGAGTCGTTATGTCAGTCGTGGGGAGGTCCTAGAGAAGAATTTTGAGGGTGATCTAGTGTACTTAACGAAAGTTGGTAACAAGTCGTGTCACCGGGGGACGAGTCGTCATGTCCTCTATTAAGAGCCAAGGGAAAATTTTCTAGTGGAGTTTGATGAAAGGACTAAACGACTCATTGCTCTTGGCAACAGATCGTCAGGTCACCCGTTAGGGTCACCTAACAGTGATTTCCTGCGAATTAGTAAGGGCCTTCTAATAATTTCCTACACCCCTAAGACCTAAACTATGTAGTTTTGAGGTTAGGATAGGGTCTTTTAAAGGGAAATCATCCATGATAAACCTCATTTGATACTTGTAAGTGTAGAGAGGAAGGAGGAAAGGGAATTCAAGTGCTCACCTTCAAGTTCTTCAAGATTCTACCTAGGGTTTTCAAGGAGTTAAGGGTCTCGAAATTTCAAGTATGTGGGGTTTGAATGGGTAGTTTAGTCCCACCTTACATGCCCATTTCTTCCATTTCTATGTTTAATTCGCTAGAATTCTTATGGGTCTTAACCCCCGTTGCACTTCAATTCCTCAAAAGTTCGTGAGCTTGTGGTATTATGTTTAAATTGCGGAGTTTTTGAAGTGTTTAGGCTGATTTTACTTGTATATATTTTTATATTGCGTGATTTAAGACTCTAAAGTATGGATGCCCAATTATAAAGGATTTTTTAGTAAAATTTATGTTGGAGATGACTCATAAACATGATATGAATTTTTTTGAATTTTAAGCATATCTTCAAGTTTTTATTTCTCATGTTACCATGATCATGTTTCATATAAATTTAAGAATTTCTAGTATGATTAAAATTATCGAAAAATCCCACATGTTGTAAGTCTTATGAACTATGACTTTGAAGAACTCCACAGGCCCAATTCCATGGCTAGGACTATAAATTGTCAAGCATGTATGATTATTACGATTCGACTAGCCATGCATGTCATGTATGTGAATTTCTACTGGCACGTTGCATGTTTTGGGGTAGTACTTAACATCGAGGCAGGATTCGGTGCCCGGATTTTCCAGATCTCGAGAACTACTTGCCATAGGTTATGTTTGGGACCTCCTCAGTAACTTTGCCCTATGCCCTATGGGGCCTTTATGAGTGATATGCACGCTTTTCATGGTTCATACTCTTAGCAAGGTATGAACTACCTCCCAACTAGGTTTACAAGTTAGGCTCCATGAGGCTTACATGGAGTTTGTCGGTTATAGAAATCTCATTATTTCCTCATAGTTTTGATGCATGCATGATTTTGTTCTTTTGAGCTCCAAGTTATGTTTTATGAACTATTTTCCCTCATGTTATGACTATGACAGGTTTACGAATGTACTTGGAAAATCTTGAGCCTTACGATATAATTATGATTTCGATTTTATGATCATGATGTCCCCACTCCTAAAACTTTTATGTTTTAAAGCATTGTCTTGCATACTTTACATACTAGGTACCTTAAGTACTAACACAAATTTTCAAGATCGGTTCGCGGGTTCGGCATACGTCCCTAGCGTCAACTCAATCCGCTCATCTTGATGGTGAGTCCTCATGATTGAGGATTCATGTTGAGACCTATTTGCTATCTTATGTTTTCTTTTAGAATGTTTGGGTTAGTTGGGGTCTTGTCCACCAACCCATCTATCTAGTGTAGAGGCTTTCGAGACCTATGTGTAGTATTACGCATAAATTTATGAAGTATTTTTGTTTTGTTGTTCTTTACCTCTCATGTTATAATTTCGGTTAGTTCCATGATTATTAAGTTAACTTTTTCCACCTTATATGAATAAATTGATTGCCACTCACACCATGGGTTGACTTGGAGTCTTTCGGGGCTCCTTGGCCCGTGTCTACGGTTCGGGTATACTCTCGGGTCGTGACACATGCAGTACAAAATAGAAGACTTGAGAAGGTGATCTAGCCTAGCACTCATCAATTTCTTTCAATTTTCTATTGGGAATTCAAAGAAGTGTAAGGATCGGCTACCAATAGGTATGTAGGGTTATGAATGGGTAATTCCCTTCATACCCATGCCCAATCCCTCTCTAAAGTATGAGATTGTTATGTCTAATCTATGGGGTTTTAACCCAAATGCATGAATCTCCTATTTCTATACATGGTTATGATTTAATTATCATTCTACTATTGAATTATGAGCATGGGCAATCTTTACAATGTTTAATTAAAAATCATGTTTCTAGTTTTATAAATTAAATCCCATTGATGAGATGTTCATGAAAGATGAGATTTTAATGATGAATATATGATTGTGAGATATTATGATGAAAAGCATGATTTGAAGATACCCGTATTTACAATGATGTTTTCGATATGAATAGAAGTATTTCCAAATATGTTAAAGCTTCGGGCAATGCCACATGTATGTATGAATGATGATTTTCCAGTTAGCTTACCACATTATTTTGGGCGAAGACTCCCAATTACTTTTCAGCTTATGGTATGTTTTGAGTTAAGTTTTTCTATGCATATCTTACCACATGGTTTGGGAGCGAAGCTTCCCAATTATATTTTCAGCTTATGGTATGTTTTAAGCTAAAGCTTCTCATATGCATGATTTCATATTTGAGATGTATTTGAGTATTGAGCTTCGTCAATAGACGATGTTGAGCTTCACTTCATAAAACTCGTAGAGCATATGCATGTTTTGGGAATGCGTCTAGCAGAGCGAGGCTAAGGGTCGATCATCCCATGCCTCAGTACTACGCACCAACGTAGGTTTATACTTATATATGTTACTTTGGGACCTCCTTTGTGAGCTTCCCCTTCCCGAATGGGCCTTCAACTGTGCGATGTCATGATGCATTGTCCTAGCCCTAGAAAGGCTTTGGACGGCTTTATCCATTTGAGTGTGATAGTTAGGACCACGTAAGCTTTATCGTATGGGTTGAAAGCGAAGTCTCCCATGTCATTCCTCATGAAAATTAGCCGAGATATGCATATTCATTACTCATGAATTTATATACATACATACATATATATATATATACATACATACATACATATATATATATGCATGTTCTAAACGAGTTTGACTTAATGTTTAGCTTTTACTTATAAATGCTCCAATTCGGCTTTGAGTGATACGATTTGGTTAAGATGTAATGAAGTTATGTCATGTTATGTTATGAAGAGATCATGATTTCGAAAGGAATGCATAAGCCCTACTCATAGACTCTTAATGTTTATGTTATATTATGCATTGCCTTTAAATGATTTATTTATAGCATTTTTACTTACCATATACTCGATACATTCCATGGCCGTATACTCTATTCTATATCGTTTCATGATACGGGCCTCTCGAGGTTCGGCCCGCTCATAGTCAGCTTATCGAGTTAGCGTTTGCATTGTTGGTGAGTCCTGCGTCTCGGACTAGATATTAGATTACCTTATGTGTTTAGTTTTAGTTTTGTTGAGTTAGTTGGGGTCTTGTCCCATCAAATTGTCATGTTTAGGGTTTTCGAGACATATATATGTATTGAGCTTCGGATTTGTGTCGATGATGTGTTCAAAGTTAGACTTCCGCTACTAGTGATTTTGTTGATTATTCAATTTCTTGATTGAGTTAGATGTATGCTTATGCCATGGGTCGACTTGGGGTATCACGGGGCTCCTTGTCTGTTTCTGATCCGGTCCTTACAGTTGGATCCGTGTGAATAAGCACATCATGATCCTACACTCCTTGACCACTAAATGCGAAACTCTCAATACAAACTTGCTCATGCTAGCTCTCGGCTCGACAACCATCTTTGGAGTATACTTGGATAGCTAAATGAACTTTAAGGGATACTCCTGAGCTGTCATGTTATTCTACTTCATGTTAATAGAACTCTACAACCTTTGCTTACCTTATCTCATAGGAAATAACTTGTCCAAGCTATCACGAACTCTTCCCAATCAACAAGAGCTGCACTTGCCCTACGACCTCCTTCCCACTTGCTTATGCCATATGCCAAATTTGCACTCTCCTCTTGGCTGATCCTCATAACCTAAGTAATCTTCTAGATATCATCAATGAACTCCTGTGGATCCTTGTCCTGCCTTTGAACCATGAAACTACAGGGGTTCATCTGGTGAAGTCTCACTCTAGCATGCTTGCCTCCCGTTGGGATTTCTGCATGTACCTACTAGTTGACTTGGATCGTCATAGCCTATGTCAATATATGATAGCCACTATGGCTGCATGAGACACCTACTCATTCAAAGGGTCTACTGCACTGGTAGGGCTAGCTAGTTCCCGTTACCATTACCATTTCCATTTCTTCTTTGGTTGGCTCTTTGGGGGGCATTTTCTACAAACACGTATAGCATGAGTTAGAAGAATAGAAAGTTGGCCTTCATCGCATGATATAGAACATGAAAGAGGAAGTTTACTAAAATGTCTCATGACACCTCTTCCTCATAAGTGAGGCACACTTCACACCCTTGGAAGATACTCTACTTAACATAGCTTTAAGATACCCTAGGATACCTAAATACGATGCTCTGATATGAAGTTTGTTAGGACACGGTGATGAAGGGCATACTTACGCACTTTTTAGACATATTTTTCCCATACTTTACTATGTTTTGAGAACAAACTATGTTTGTTTGCATGTGTTATGCTATATATATTTGTGAAAAATGGCTAACACGCATGATTAGATGCTTTCAAGGCTAAAAATAATAGATTTGGATGTATTTGAGGCTTTTGGAATGAATATGAAAGTTGTAGTGAATTATGCAAAGATCAAAACTTGAAGCAACCTTGATGGCTCACACCGGCGCAACCCGGCCACGCGAGGCGCCTGCCTTCGCGCATTGACATGCGCGAGGTGCCTGGGTGTGTGACATGGCGGCGAGTTGGCCTGCTTGTCGGGCGTGAAGCGAGAAGCAGGTCGAGCGCAGCGCCAGCGCGCCGTGGACTTGCCCGGCGCTATGCCACACGCAACACGCCAAGGGTGTTCAATGGCCAAAAATGCTATCCTAATTCAACTAGGAAAAGGAGCTTCAAATCCTAAATCAAATTCGTCAAGAAACAAGAAAAACATAAATCTATTACTATAAATGCCCTTTTATTTTTTATGCAATAGCCAAGTTTTAAGGGAAGTTTTGAAGGAAGTCATATAGTGCTAGATCTGACAAGTCTTGGAATTATAAGTTTTAGTTCACAACATACTTTGTGACGATTGTGGAGCTGTTCTTCCTTATTTTGCAATAGTCAAGTGAGTTTCTTTCTATCATTGTTGTAAGTATTAATTTGTGCTTTTGTCTATGAATGCTATTTGACTTTACTTATAAAAATGATAGGATGAGCTTCCACAACTAGGGTTGTGGGAACCATGATGAATTAACAAACTAGGATTTGCACGAAATGATTCTAAACCAATACTAAACGCTTGTATTGTATTCTTTTCATGATTAGCGTTTCTTAATAGTGCACAACATTAGGACATACTGAATTACATTACTTGAGCCCAAAGGTGAGATTAGAAAAGAATTACAACGAACGCAGTCTTGATGATCATTGTGTGTTGAATTGTGGTCGCGGGATGGTTAAATTTAGAACTAATTAATAACGAGTTAGGTGGAATCAGCTCATAAGGACGACCGGTGATTAGTATAGTCATCAATAGGGTGAACTAGTCATTTAGATGAACCTTAGTTATCGGTTACACAAGTAAAGTATTGGGATAGATCACTAGTGTAAAACACGAAGTAGTTAAGAATCCATAAGGAACACTTATCCTAGTTAATTGTATAAATTGGAATCAGCATTCAAATTCTCAACATTGTTATTTGTTACTTTTACAAATTCCCCCCTTTAGGATTTAATTGACTCAAAATCTTAAATACTAGCACTCTTCTATATCCTTCCATATTTCACATTAGGATCAACTCCAGCCTCACTTAGTGTGGGTTCTTTATTAACAACGTAAACTGTACTTCGATTAGGAGATGTGAGTTTGAGCGTTATCACCGAGCATAGACCCGGACATAACACGGGACTGGAACTATGAATGGCTCCAAGCTAACCCATGGTACATGCATAACGTAAGCATAAACATACATAGCGGGAGCAATCATGGACACAACAAAATTAGAATTCTAAGATATCATAAATGTATAAACTAGGAAAACAAGTCATACTGCTGAATATCTACACATCATGGTGCGAAAAGCCTCTAAACATCGAGATGGGTGATGGGACAAGCCCCTAACTAGCTTTGCTAAGTCTATAACTGAAATGACATAAAGGGACATAAATCAAAATTGATGTCCTTGGATGATGAGAACTCACCCAAAACTAAGTTGAATCTGGATCAAGATCAAATCTAATAGTAGGGTTGTTGTACACGAACTATAGCATGAAATGATATATTACAAAGAGTATCCGATCAATACTTTTAACGTACTAAGTATAGAGGATAAGTAAGACGTGGTATTAAGGAAAACATGTTGAAATTATGATGGTGATCTGATATAAAACATGAGCTATTCATCATAATACGAAGTATAATGACGAGTTTTTGAAGGTAAAATCATAAAGCTTAACATGTTTGAAATCATAAGTAGAACTCATAAACTGATTAATGGGTGTCCAAAAATACTATAGAGCGTGATATCATAAATCACGAACATGAAGGGACATGAAACATGAGGAATAGTGGGAGATTCTCATAACCGACATACTCCAAGTGAGCATCATGGAGCCCTATATGTAACCCTAGTCAGAGGGTGTCCATGCCTTGCCAAGGTAAGAACCATGAAAATTATGATATCACTCATAAACCCAGTAGCATAAGGAGACATTCTCAACTATGGGGACCCCTTAGGCTAGGGACAAGGAGACAATCTCTGCGAAGGGTCCCTTATCCTATAGGGAATGCAACCTTCGAGACCTAGTTGCGCTAAACTCAAGTCTACTCAATGCTAACTACTACTCCCAAAATCATATATAGTGCTCATAGCATACATGAAACTTGAGCTTTGCATGGGCTAGTCTAAAATAACAAGATAGATGCATAAAAATTGCTTGATATACATGAACTAGCCATGAAAATAATGCCAAAAATGCGTCATGATACATAAGCTTGATATTCATGAGATTCATACATACTTGAATAAATCATAATAACTTGAAAATAAAGAATCATCAGATATTTTCATAAAAATCATGTAATCATAATTAGAATCATGAGAGAATTAAAACCATAAGAGATCATGGAGTTTTCCATCAAAAAATTCCTAACCCTAGAAATTCATGAAATCAAAATTGGAGACTTGAAGAGTTGAATTCATGAAATTAGACTTGAGATTAGGCATGAGGTGGAAAGAAATCTCCCATTCATGATCCCACATAGCTAGCTTGAAGAGTTCTTGACTAGTCCTTGAGACGAAGGGTGAGAAGAAGAAGAACCCTAGTTGCTTGAGAGCTTTGAAATTTAATCTTCAATCTATAGTATGTTAGAGAGAGAAATTAGAGTTTAGGCTATATTTAACCCTTAAATGCCCCTCATATGAAAATCAAAATGACTTTGGTTTAGGAGTTAAAGCATAGGAAGTTGTGAAAATACCATTAGAAAATCACACTTAAAATTGTACGCCGGTGACCACGGCTCACTTGGTGACCATTCGTCACAAGTTGGACTACGATTTATCACCTCTCGATCCACATACAATGACTCTCTACAACAACTCATCCTTTCTTACCATGAGTCATCGTGTGACTCGTGGTCAGTGGATCCATCTTAGCCATTCTGCGAGATTTATCCATGACCCATCACACTTGCCACCACAACTCGTCACTTGAGTCGTTACGTTTGAAATATGAAAGCTCTAGCACCTATCACGAGTCAACCACAACTTCGTAATTTACCTCTAATAGGTCGTACCAAGACTGGATTACGCTGACAAAATTTTAGATTTTACATTGGTTCCTACTCGAAGTCCTAGGATCGATCTTAGGGACTTTGGGGAGTTACATAATTATTTTTATTACGAGATTCATTAAATCGTCAAAGTCAAATTTGAACTTATTAACCCAGAATGTTGACTTTGATAAAAGTTCTCATTTCCAAATTTAAGAAAAACTAAATTTTTTGTTTGAAAACTCGCTTGATTAATTCGGGAATCATGTTATTTCTGCAACTCATAAATTGAATATAAAGCTACGGGGTAGGCCAACGATAAAAGGGGCTCTAAACACAAAATGACTATGTGGATCGTTACAATAGCTAAGACAAAAATTAAAAACTTCAAATATGAGGAAAAAAAATTTAAACACTAATCCATTTGAGCAAAGGCATATTTAGAATTTTAAGAGGATGGGTGTATTGTATTACTATTTGATTTGATTTCACAAATTTTTACCACAACCCAACGAACAAACTATAGTTAATATTATTATCACAATAAGAAAATTATTTACTTTACAAGCTATTCTAAGAGGCTTTCATGCTTTAACAAATTGATCAATAATCACATCACTATTGCTGAAAATCCACTTCACAAATTAAAAAGAAATTAAAGTAAATTAAAAGGATGACAGTGATAGAATCCAAGAAAGGGTTGTTTTTATTTGTAAATATATTGTTAAATAGAGAGGAACCTAAAGAGAAAGCTTGACTTTTTAGATACTGCAAACAATGAAAAGATATGAAAACACAAATAGATATGGAAAAGAAGAAAGAAAGAAAGATAAAATAAAAAAATAAAAATAAGAAAGAAAGACACGGAAAAAAAAAGTGAAGAAAAGAAAATATGAATTTTTAAAACAGTTATGGTATCTGGTTGATCCCATTAGATTAACAATAGTGAACCAAACCAGCATCTTGTACATGGGTTCATATAGATTTATATAAGTTTTTGAGATAATACATAAATAGGTATTTAAATTTGGTTTTAATTGGTAATTAAGTATTTAAACTTTGAGATTGCATATCTAAGAACCTCAATTTTGTCTCGACTAACAATTAAATACTCCAACTAGAATTCTCTTGTATCATAAATACCTAATGCGACGTGGCACATAAATTTTGAAAGTATCTAGATAATCATTTGTAACTTGGGAACATAAGCCAGTCAGTGAAAACGGTTAAGGTGCCTAGATACCATCTCAAACTTGAGTTCTTAATTGAGTTGATGCAAAGACTATTGTCCCTCTATGTTCAAATACGTAAAATAGAAACAAAATAACATATATGGAGACCACGAGAATTCATTGTGTGTCCTTAAAAAATTTAATCCCCTCATTGTACTCGAGGTTTATGATTACTTTCTCCAAGGATAAAATGGATATATCTATTAATGGAGTAGCGGTACCTCGAGATGCTAGAAACTTCATCGAACTCTAAGAGCGACAACAAATCACACGACTCAACTATATATTTTTTTTCAAAACAAAATGCAACAAATAAATTTGAGATAAAATTTAAGAATTTTAGAATTTTTATATATTAACACCCCCGAAACTTTTCTAGACCATACTCGGACACTTTGAAAAATTGAGGAAAGAAAACCGAAAAGTTCGCCTCGGCGGACGACTCACACGGCGAGTAGTGGTTAGAACCAACGGACCATTGTATAGCGTTAATGCTCGGCCCGACCCCTCCCTCAGAAACAGGTGAAACGGACGTCCGTGGAAGCTTCCAACAAGCCGTTATTGCACTCGTTGTGAGCGGTGGCAAGACGGGGGGACAGAACGGGCGTTATCTTTCATTTTACAGGCCCGGTTCCCTACCTATTTCAACGAGAGGTACTAACGACACATTGGTACTATCAGCAGTGGTTGTAACCTCCCATGGTTTTAGTCCAGTAAGTCGACTTCGAAGATGAGAACCAACGATGACTTGGAAGCCAGAATAGTTGTTTTGAATCAACGGCTGTTTTGGCTTCCGATTGTTCGGCAATGAGTAGTTTTAGTTCTCTCTGCTAGAGGTATTTTGCTCTGCAGTCTTTAAGTCTTGAAACCTCATCGTTTTGGGCCGTATAGGAGGGAGTTAAAGAAGTTAGAACGACCTTTTCCCTTCATTTCACTCATTCCCCTTTAAAGCAAAATGAAACTCTAACAAAAAGCACGGGGAAAGCGGAGACGGGGCTTGAATTTCTTCTACAGTTTTTCTTAGGAATTATCCTTGAGTTTCTTCTACGAGGCATGTGATTTAAATGAGAATTATTTCTCCTTGTTTCCCCCAAAACTCTTTCTCTACATTCACTATAAGTTTTAGTTCGGAACACGAATGTGAAGATATTGTTATCCTTAACTGCTTAATTCATATGGAATCTTATTCTATGTTAATTGTAAATGTTTTTACTTCGAGTTTGTGACTAAAATGATTCTGTTCTAGTGAAAGGAATTTTAGCCCTAATATGAAAAATCGAAAGTGGAATCCTTCTAAAGTATTGAATTCTCGAAAGAAATTGCTTGAATCTATCAAAGTTAAGGGTTTTACATAATATTTGTATCCGTAGAAAATTAGTCACATGTATGTTAGTCGATTCTAGATAGAAAGAGTATATACTACGTATTACTCGGAATGCCGGCCTAATTAAATTGAGTTCTTAGGAAACCTCGGGTTGACCAAGGCAGCGTCAATGTCAGTTTGACTACAATCCTTGATTATATGCTACCTCCCGATTATCAGAAACTTCAGTTTCATTGGTCCACTAATCGGTCGTGACATTTTATCTGAGCAACTGCGAGCTAGCCTAGGACCCCGGTTCCAAATTTTAATTTGTTCTTTAGATGATTATGGCAGCAGGATGACGACTCTAGCAAGTCCTAGAACACCGGTTACTAAATTTGATCGATAAGACTCTTAGAGTACTTCCGGATAAGTATCTTTTACTTAGTTTTGGGCCCCAATTTTGAGCTATCGACTTAGAATTTTGTTTAGGTATTCTAGTGGAAGTAAGACTTAGCACCCAGCAGGCTGGGGTTCCGGCGCACCCGAGGTTCCTAGAACTACGTTGCCATCATAGGTTATAGTATTTATTGTTCTGATTGGCCCCAGTTTTGTGATCACCCGATTCATGCCTCTATACCACGATAAGGTATATTGGAGTCCCTCTGCGATGGGTGTATACCTCGGACTCCACGTCTATCTCAAGTGGTTATATGTCGGTTATACTGCCTCCCACTAGTCATCCCCGATCCGATCTCGAATTAGTCGGTTGATTCGGTGTAGTATCTGGACTTAGGGAATGTCTCGACCACCGAGCAGGGGTCATATTGACCATCTCGGTTTACTTGATTGTTTTAGTTCGAGTATATTAGTTTGTCATTGCATGTCATTTCGGTTGATCGATTATATTCCGGCATTATGTTTCTCTACATGCTCGGTACATTCAAAATACTAATGCATTCTTTTTTTATGTTTGTATCATTTTATATTGTCTGATCGCGGGTTCTCGGGCTTCGGCATCGTTAGTCGCAGCGGTTCGAATCCTCCTCGGCAGCAAGTGTGAGTCCTCATCTTTCAAGAGGCGTTATTTCATTCTTTCGGTCATTTCATTACTTTCGGTTAAACTTAGAGTTAGTAGGGGCTTGTCCCGGCAACTTCGTTAAATGAATCTTTCATACCTGATTCGATTTTAAACTTTGAATCGTTAGATGTTTTAAACTTTATATTTCGAGGTTTAGTTTTCTTAAATGTTTTATGTTATTATTTCAAAGATTCCGCTATGCATTTTTACTGAGTACCGAGTGTATAATAGACTAAGGGTTGACTTGGGGTTACCCCATGTAACTCCAAGTAAGTGTTCCTTCCATAGTGGAGCTCGGTATGACAAACTTGGTATCAAACCACTAGGTTTAGAGTATCCTGAAAATGTGCGAAAGCCGTAGTAGAGTCCTTTTCATGGGTGTGAGCGCGCCACACTTATGATGAAGAGCTACGAGATGTTATTAGAAAACTCTCTTTTGTTCACACTTTTTATCATGCATTTAAAGTTCAATCCCAGGCGTCCTTCTAACTCGTGCTCTATTCATTTTAGGTGAAATCATGCCTCCCAGATGTGGTAACGGAAGAAGAGTCGGTAATCCAACGGACACTGCCCACCAACCGATGGCCCATCAAGATGACATAGTGTCAATCGCGGAATTCGGCGACTATCGGTACACTTCTTTAAGAAAACAGTCGTGTCCGGGTGACCCGGCAAGTAGTTCCATCTAACACAATGGATGCGGTAGCGGCTAGGGTGCGAGATTTCACCAGTATGAGCCTTCCATCATTTCGGGGATCCCGGTGGGGAGGACCCCCGAGTTCGTGGATGAGATCAAGAAGATTACCCACATTATGGGTGTTAGCTCCTCTGAGTGCGACTGGCTTCCTACCGACTAAAGGGTAGCTCGGGTCTATTATGAACAACGGAAAGAGGAGCGGCCGGTAGGAGGAGTTCCACGCGGCTCTGGAGTGATTTTTCCCTCGGGAGTTGAGAGAGGAAAATATGGCGAGTTTATGAACTTGAGACGAGACATGGAGCGCTGGAGGGTATCCTCTAGATAAGGGTTTATCGGACCCGACATCTCTCCCTAGGGTGCTCCGGTACTATTCGTGCATAAGAAATGCGGTACCCTCGGGAATGTGCATAGATTGCAGTCGAGCGAACAAAGTCACGATCAGAAACGAGGTATCTACCCGAGGTGATGACCTATTTGACCAACTTGGGAAAACCGATTTGTTTCTCAAAATTTGATCTCGGGTCGGGTACCGTGGTAAGGAGTCGAGAGAGTGTGACATAGTTAAAACAATTTTGAGAATTCGAGGTATAGTCCTTTATGAATTTGTAGTTATGTCCTCTGGGATAACTAATGCCCTGCAACTTTCATGGACACGATGAACGAGAGTCTTCAAGTCGTATGCGAATATATTCGTCATTATATTTATCGACAACATTACAGTATACTCTAGAAATGAGGAAGAGCATGCCAATCACGGTCAAGCTTAGCATTACGGACACTCTGAGACCACAGTTGTTCACCAAGTTCGGCAAGTGCGAATTACGGTTAAAGTCAGTGACTTTACGAGGTCATGTGGTCTCGAGTGAAGGAATTTAGGTTGATCCTCACAAGATAGCGGCGACGAAAGATTGGCCCAAACCTACCGTTCCTGCGAAATCGGGATTTCGTGGGCTTAGTTGGTTATTGATGGTTTGGAAGGCTTCTCTATAGAATCTCCTCGACTAAGTTAACTCGAAGAAAGTGAAATTTCGGTGGTTGGATGCGTGTGAGAAGAGTTTCCGGGAGTTGAGAACTCGACTCTACCACTCCAATTTTTACCATGCCATAAGGAACGGATGGGTTGGTTATCTATTGTGGCAGCTTCTCAAGTTGGACTCGGTTGTATCTGATGCAGAAGCAAGGTGACCAACCTACGCTTCCGGACAGCTTTCAGAAAGTTCTGCAGGAAATTATCCAACTCATGACTTGGAATTGGCAACGGTGGTGTTTGTGCTAAAAATACGGAACATTACTTATATGGAGCTCACGTGGATATGTTTACGAATCACAGAGCCTTGTGTGTTGATCGAGAAGGACCTTAATGCGACGAAGGTGGTTGGAGCTACTAAAGGACTATGACATGAGCGTGTTGTATCATTCAGGCAAAGCAAATGTAGTGGGCGCGCCCTAACCGGACGGTATGAGGAGTGTGGATCACATTGAGGA
This sequence comes from Datura stramonium, assembly GCA_018107945.1. Taxonomy (NCBI): domain Eukaryota; kingdom Viridiplantae; phylum Streptophyta; class Magnoliopsida; order Solanales; family Solanaceae; genus Datura; species Datura stramonium. The sequence continues at coordinate 921,065 of JACEIK010000001.1, read as the reverse complement.
AGGCAAAAAGAGTTAATGAAGGATGTTCATAGACTAGCCCGGTTAGGGGTGCGGTTGGTGGATTAAGCCGAAGGTGGTGTGGTAATGCAAAGTGGAGTGGGTCATCCTTCGTAGTTGAAGTTAAGTCGAGAAAGGATGAAGATCCCATTCTACTTAAACTTAAAGAAGGTTTCTCGGGGAAAGAGGTGAGGCTTTCTAAATATGGAGATAGTATGCTCCGTTACCGGGACGAATTTTGTGTGCCGGACGTGGTGAGTTAAAACAACAAATATTGCCTAAAGCATACCTGAGATCTAGATATTCCATCCATCTGGTGCTACCAAAATGTATCATTATTTACGGGATATCTCTTGGTGGAACGGCATGAAAAGAGATATTGTTGACCTTGTAACCAAGTGCCGGCACGGCCAAGTTAAGTGGAACACCGAGGGCCGGAGTCGTGACTCGAGGATATCGGCATACCCACATGAAAGTGGGGAAGAAGTAAACATGGACTTCACTATGGGTCTACCTCGGACTCATCGGCAACATGATTCAATCACGGGTGGTAATAAAATAGGATAGCTAAGTCGAAGCCACACTTCCTCCCAATAAAAACCACGGTCGAGTGAGGACTATGCTAGACTTTATATATGGGAGTTAGTCATACTTCATGGGGTGCCCTTATCCGTCATTTCGGACGGAGGTACTTGATTCACCTCTCACTTGGAAGTCTTCGAAAGAATTTGGGTGCCCGAGGTCAAGCTCGACCACGGCCTTTCACCGCGAGACGGATGGACAAGTTGAGCGGACTATTCGAGACCACTAGAAGATATATTGAGGGTGTGGATGATCGATTTCAGGGTGATTAGGATGATCACTTACTCTACCATTGAGTTCGCATACAATAATAGCTACCACGCTAGTATTCGGATAGCCATAGTTTGAAGCATTATATGGTAGGAGGTGTAGATCTCGTATATGATGGTTTGAGGTTGGTGAAGCTACCGTGATAGAGATTACACTTAGTTCATGAGGCAATGCGAAAAGTATAGCTTATCAGAAAGATTGAAAACGACTTAGGTAAATTAAAATCTTATGCGTGTGAGGAGAAGAGAATTGGAGTTTACGGTTAATGGCCCGGGTCTATCTAAAAATTCCACCCACATGAAAGGGTGATGAGGTTCGGGAAGAAAGGCAAACTCCCGGTATGTGGGACCGTACGGAATCTTACAGGGGCGTATCATAAATGTGGCCTATAAGTTAGGAGCTACCTTGAGAATTTGCGGTCGTGCACCCCGAGTCTTCCATGTGTCCTCTATTGAAGGAGTGCATTGGTGATCCAACTCCGAGTGGTGCCATTGGATAGGATGGAGATAAAAGATAATCTCTCTCTTACGAAGAGGTTCAGTTGGATCCTTGACGTGGGTTCGTAGTGAGAAACAAAGAAATCACTTGAGGTAAAAGTTTTGTGGAGGAATCGGTAGTTGAAGGAGCACATAGGAGAAGCATAAGAAAACATGATGGCGGAGATACCCTCACTTACTCCCTCCTAGTTCAGATCCGGTAGCATGTATTAAATCCTTTCTCGGTATTCGATTCGATTCCATACTCACTTCAGCTCTATTTAGATTCTCTGGTGTATATTCTAGTTGCACTGACTCTATTAGTGCAGTTAAATCAGTTTAGGTCAGTTACTCCTCAGAAATCGGTTCATAGACTCGGTTTGGGAATTTCGGCTCCTTTCCTAGTTTTAGCCTTCATTGAGCAAGATGATTCCAAGGAGAGATATTGTAACACCTGAAACTTTCCTAGATCGAGACTAGACACTTTGAAAAATACGGAAAGAAAACCGAGAGAAAGTTCGCCTCGAGACAACTCACACGACGGAGTCGTGGTAAGACCAACGAGATAGTTGTATGGCCCGTTAATGCTCAGTGACCCCTCCTCAGAAACAATGGGCGGAATGAAGGTCCTTGGGCTTCCAACGAGTCATTGTTCGCACTAGGATTAATCGAAAGCGAGTGGACAAGGCGGGAGGACGGAACGGGCCATTGGACCATCAATGGAATTCGTTGTATCTTTCGTTGTCTAGAGCCTGGTTTCCTACCCATTTCAATGAGAGGTACCAGCGATAGTTGTACTTCCAATGAGTCATTGTAACCTCTCATGGTTTCGGTCCGGTAAGTCGACCGGATATGAGAACCAGCTGATGGCTTCCGACGGACCCTTGATTGAATCAACGGCGTTCGAGGCCCGTTGTTTGGCATCGAAGCTGATTTTAGTTCTTTCCTGGTAGAGTATTTTAGTACTTTCTCAACTCTTATGTCTTGAAACCCCATCATTTTAGGTTCTTATAGGAGGATTTAAGCGGTTAGCATAACCTTTCCCTTCATTCCTCATTTCCCTTTAGAGCGAGAATGTAGAAACTCGCTTACGGAAGCGGGGAGAAAGGGTTCGAATTTCTTTTTGGTTTTTCTTAGAGATTTTCAATAAGTTTCTTCTCCAAGTATGTGAGATTTCAACGAGATATTTTCTCCCCTTGTTTCCCCCAAAACTCTTTCTCTGTTCTGCTCAGGTTCTAGTTCGGAGTTTACGAATGTGAAGATATTATTATCATACTTTGCTTAATTCATATGGAATCTTATTCTATATAATTGTAAATGTTTTTACTTAGTTTGGTGACTAAAATGATTCTTGTTTCAGTGAAACGGGAATTTTAGCCCTAACTCTTGAAAATTCAGAAACTAAAATCCTGCATAAGTATTAAATTCTCGAAAGAAATTGCTTGAATCTTTCAAAGTTAAGGGTTTCTATAATACTTGTATCCGTAGAAAATCAGTCACGTGTATGTTAGTCAGTTCCGAGATAGAAAGAGTATATACTGCAGTATTACTCGAGAATGTCAGCCTAGTCTCGATCAATTCTTAGCAACCTCACAGGGTTGACGGAACAACGTTAGGCGTGAGTTTGACTAAAGAAATCCTTGAGGTATGCACGTGATACCTCCCGGTTATCATAACTCAATTTCATTAGTCCACTAGGCGATCATGACATTTTATATAAACGGCTCCATTTAGCCTGGACCCAGTTCTGATTTTAGTTTGTTCTTTAGATGGTTATGACGCTTCCGGATAAGCTCACGGCCGAGTCTTAGAATACGAGTTACTAAATCGATGCGATAAGACTCTCGGGAGTACTTCTAGATAAGTATCTTTGACTTAGTCTTGGGTCCCCGGTTTCGAGCTATCGGCTTAGAGAATTTAGTTAGGTATTTCGGTGGGAGCGGGGCTTAGCACCAAGCGGGCCGGGGTTCCAGCGCACCCGGGTTCCTAGAACTATGTTGCCGTAGGTTATAGTATTTATTGGTCGATTATTTGAGACTTTTGTGATCATCCGATTCGTGCCTCTATACCACACAGGTGAGGTATATTGGGTCTAGGTGGGTGTATACAGGGGACTCCACGTCTAGCTCACATGGTTATATGTTAGTTATAGACTCTCCCACCGATCGGCCCGATCCGAGTCTCGAATTGAAATCGGTTCAATTGATCTAGTTCGGGTTCGGTGTAGTATCTGAGACTTGGGGCATGTTTACAGGCCACCAAACATGGTCATATTGACCATCTCGTTTCTTTTTTGATTGTTTCGATTAGAGTATATTAGTTGGTCATTGCATGTCATTTAAATTCAGTCAATTATATTCATCATTATGTTGTCTCTCTTACTCAATACATTCCAAAGTATTGACATACTTTTATGTTATGTCGTTTCATGATGCGAGGTTTCTCAAACTCGGCGTCATTAGTCGTCGCGGTTCGGATCCTCCCTCGGTAACGAAGTGTGAGTTCTCATATTTTGAGGGCATTATTCCATTCTTTCGGTCATTTCATTACTTTCAATTAAACTTAGAGTTAGTGAGGAGCTTGTCCCGGCAACTCATCAATAGATGGCTTTGATCCATGGAACTTGATTTCAGACTTTGGATCGTTAAGATGTTTTTGAACTTTATGTTTGATTTTAGTTTTTCTTCAATGTTTTATGTTATTATATAAATTCTTCCGCTATGTATGTTTTACTCAAAATACTAGTGTATGATAGACCGGGGTTGACTTGGGGTTACTGTAGCAAATCAAGTACCATGTTTCGTCGAGTACTTATAGACTCGGAGAGCGTGACAATATATCTCAAATATGAGGCAAGACCTCTTATAGACAATGAAGGGGTAAGATAGAGAAATGCAATCATTAAAAGTTTACCTTTTGATGAAATCCAAAAGTAGATTTTCTCATTTTCATTCACATCTTAAACCCCAATAATCTCCCACGCCCAGATGGAGAATGACTAAATGATAACAGTATGCATGAAAAAATTGTGTGATTTGTAAATAAGAATTAGTTGCATCTGGATAAGCGGGTTTTTCTTTGAACTTTCTATAGTAAACATATATCGGATATACTCTGTCCAAGCGATAGATTTAATATCTTTGAATCGTCGAGTTTTTGTGTACCCTGAACAACATAAATCACACAATTAATCATTAAACATCTTTGGTTCTCTTTGTTTTGTTTGTTTAAACCATGAATACTTCTTGGTTTTATAAATGCGTAAAAAGGGCGGCCTTACGAGAATTCTCCTTGAAGAGGCTTACATTTCACACACTTGCATAGGTGATTCCTAATATGTTATCATTAGATACACTATTTGGCATAACACCTTATCAAACTTAAAAATCATTAAAATAATTTTAACATTTTATTCTTGTTCTTGAACATTGTCTCATCATGAAAATGGACCAAAAGTTATTTAGACAATGTTGAATCAAATCATCAATGACTTTCTTTGATCTCCTTGAACCTAAATCTTAGGATATTCCGAGTCTTCTATGTAGAGTTACCGCCACGATGAATTGTCCTCGGCAATAGTCCATTCCCTTCTATGATCTTTCAACCACCTCTCTAGTTAGACCTTTTGTAAGTGAATCCAACACATTATCTCTTGACTTTACATTGTCAATTTTGATAATTCCACTAGAGAGAAGTTGTCATGGTATTATATCATCATTGTACATGATGAGATTTTTCATTATACATAACACTCTTGACCCTTCCTATTGTTGCTTGGCTATCCAAATGTATACATATAGGAGCTATGATTGAACCAAAGCAGGAACATCTTCTAGGAAATTTTGAGTCATTCGGCTTCTTCATAGGCCTTGTCCAAGTTATGAATTCAAACTCCATTGTAGAGCAAGCAATACATGTTTGTTTGGATGATTTTCAAAAGCGCTTCTCCACCAATAGTAAAAATATTATTCACATATGGATTTAGTTTAGTTGACGGTGATCCCATTTGCATCAAATATCCTTCAATAGCTGATTGGATACTTGTTATAATGTAAAGAAAAGTTTTTGATACAACATATTAAATACTCCAAAACTCGTTTCATAGTCATCCAATGACTAGATTGGGGATTACTTGTGTATCAACTAAGTTTACTTATTACACAAAAGTTATATACGATGTGTCTGATTCATGATGTATATCGAGACTTTTCAATACTTTTGCATAATCCAATATGAGCTTACTTTCCATAGTTGTTCTTAGCAGAGCGAGTTCATATATTAAAACTCAAAACTCGTTTCATAGTCATCCAGTGACTCACGATTGGGGATTACTTGTGTATCAACTAAGTTTACTTATTACACAAGTTATATACGTCATGCATCTGATTCATGATGTATATCGAACTTTTAATACTTTGCATAATCAATAGACTTACTTTCACCGTTGTTCTTAGCAGAAGCGAGGATTCATCTTTCAATTTAAAGTCCAAATACTTAAATTTTTTAAGTATTATTTGGATATAATGAGGCCCGAGACAATGCAAGACTGCCGAGCAGTTTTGTGGATCTTAATACCCAATATAAAATCATCAATTCCTAAATCTTTCATATCAAATTTACTAGCAAGCACACACTTTGTAACATTTATGTTAGCAATATTATTTTCCGTTGTCAACATGTCATTCACATATAAACAAAAATGGCGAGGCTTCGATTTGAAGCATTGTTAGTATAAATGCATTTGTCACACTCAGTAATCTTAAAATCATTTGACAACATTGTACGGTCAATTTTTGCATGTTATTATTTTGGGTTTTTGATTTAGTCCGCATAAAAAGACTTAACAAATTAAATGAGACCTTCTTCTAATTTTCAGGAACTACAAACCCTTCAGGTTGTTTCATGTAAATTTTTTCTTTCAAATCTCTATTTAAGAAGGGTTTTTTCAATCCATTTGATGTATTTCAAGGCTAGGTATACGGTGACTAACGCTATTAACACCGAATAGACCTTATTTATGGTTACCAACGAGTATGTATCAAGTAATCCAAGGCTTTTGTATAACCCTTTCGACTACAAGTCTTGCTTTGTATTTATCAATAGTGACATCATCTTTAATTTTTCTTTTGAAAAACCATTTGAAATCTAAAGATTTGTTTCCTAGAGGAAGATCAATTAATTTTCATGTATGGCTATTCATTATGGATTAAATTTCACTATTGATTACCTCTTTTCAATATTAAGCTTTCGAAGAAGTCATAGCTTCTTGAAAAGTTCAAGACTCATTTTTCAATAAAAATGTTAGAAAATCTTATTCAAATAAAGTAGGAATCCTTTGACGTTGCTACATCTTAGATTTTTCTTATTAGCGATGTTTTTCTTTATCTCTTCCCGAAGTCATTTAGGTCCTTCACTAGGTGACTCACATTTCTATTTATATGGATTTATATTTGAAAAGTTCGGCATTATCTAATTCTATTACATGAATGTCGGGAATTTTCTTATTTATAAAACAGAAATTGATATGTTTTACTATTAATAGAATATCCTATGAAAACATGATCAATGATTTTTTATTTTTATTTTTACCCTTTTAGGTTTAGAAACTTGCTTATTTTATCAAAACATCCCCACCTTTTATACACACACACATTCAAGTATTCAAGGTTAGGCGTTCTTCTTTTCATTTTCATATAGAATAGATTGTGTTTTTCTATGGGGAACTCCATTGAGTATTACTAGCCATAAGGATAGCTTCCCCCATAAGTTACGGGAGTAAAATCAAGGAACTTATCAATAAGAGCATTCATCATCTCCTTTAGTATCCATTTTTTTCTTTTTCGTAATTTCGTTTGATTGTGGAAAGTGTCGAGCAATTGTTTAATGAATAATGTCATATTCCAAATATATTTCTTCAAAGGATATTCATATTAGCGCCTCTATCACTCCTTATCATTTTGATCTTTTGTTAAGTTGTGTTCAACTTCATTTTTTATATTGCTTAAATGCTTTGGTACTTCACTCTTACTATTGAGCAAAGCAAATATAAACTGATAACACATACTATCATCAATAAAAAGTTATGAAATACTTCTTTTCACACGAGATGATATTGACTTCATGTCACAGATATCTCACGAATTAAGTCTAGGGACTTGAATTCGTTCAGCCGACTTATAAGGATGATTAACATACTTAAATTCAACATATATTTTGTTTGATTGATTACATTCATATTTAGGCAATAATTTCAAATTGATCATTTTACATAAGATTTTATAATTGACATATCCAAATATCAATGTCATAAATCATTTGACTCAAGCAAGTAAAAAGAAGCTAAAATTTTATTGCTTGCAACAACGATTAGATTCAGTTTAAAAAGACCCTCCATTAGGTAATATTTTCCTATATACACCTCATTTCTTACTTATTACGGCTTTGTCGAAATAAAATGCACTTAAACCCATTCTTAACGAGAAGTGTAACGAAACTAAGTTTTTTCCTAATTTTGAAACATGACATACATTATTCAGATTCATCACCTTGTTGAATGTTATTGTCAAAAATATTTTTCCATAGCCTTCAATCTTGGGCGCCGCAAAATTTTCATAAATATGATCTCGTTGGGTCACAACGGGGGCATAAGAAGTAAATATTTTTCTGATAGCACGGACATGAGTGACTCAGGGAATCAATCCACTACTCACTTAGGGCTTCCCACTAAATTGCATTCAGACAACATAGCATACAAATCATCAATCTCTACGGTTCCTTCAACCATGTTCTCTTGACCCTTTTTCCTCTTTCTTTGGAGCACGACATTCGTGCCATGTAATCTTTTCACGGTTGTGCAGGTTTATTTTGAATTTCTTCTTTGAAAATTCTTTTGTCGAGAAGGCTTCTTCCTCTTCTTGAAATTAGTTGGAAGCGGAGTCCCCATGATTTGTTGAGTTTTCCACGTACCTTCCATTCAGCAACCTTATTATCTTTTTTATTTTTAATTGAATGATTAGATCTTCGAGTTTCATCTTTTGCTTGTGCTTCAAATAATTATTCAAGTTCCTCCATAAAGGAGGTAGTTTTTTAATCATGGTTGCAACTTGAAAAGCTTCATTGATGATCAAATCTTCAATGAAAGACTCATAACTAGCACCATAATCAATACTTTTGATAGAAGCATTAGTCCAGTATACCTTGGGAAGGATATCGGGGTATCACTTGCGACTCTTGGACTTATGTGATAACGAGGCTTGTTGGCTATCATCTTGTAGTCTAGAATTTGGCGCAATAGAATTTCTTCCAATCCGACATCCTCCGTTTTACACTTCTTCTCCAGCGCATCCTAAAGTTCTTTTGAAGTACACATTACTCTGTATACATTATACGGATGAACTTTGACCTACTCGGTATACTAGTTTTTGCATAAAAAAATTTGAATGCTTCCATGCCTTAATCACTAAGATATGTTCATTCTCGAAAGTTGATTAATAGACAAAATATCCTCCTTAATGAATTTTTATAGACTCGGTGTGGTCAAGTAAAAGAACATCTTAAGTAAAATATTTGAAATCTATGCGAGAAAAATTTTGGGCTTTTACGTCGGGCCCAGTCTTGAGTACGGCCACAACTAGAGAGCTACATTACTTGTACGGGCAAGCATGGGATAAGGTGTTCCTATCATATCTTTAATTAATGGCAAGAAATTAATAATTGATGAAGACTTTATTTCTTCAAGCGTAAAAATTTAGATAGAAATAAATTTGAATAATTCTTTGATTTGTATATCTTCAAATCGATGAAAATTCAAAGATTTTAATCTCCAACGGTGGAGTAGAAAATCGAAGGTTTTAGTCTCTAGAACAGAAAGTAGATGAATATGAAAGATTTAAAAATTAAAATTTTTAAGAAATATTTTAAATATGGAAACCTACAAAGAAAACAAAATAAAAGAGATAAATGTCAGATCACAAAATTCACTATGTGTGCCTTTAAAAAATTTAATCCTCAATTTACTCGAGGTTTAGGATTACTCTCGGATAAAATGGATATACCTATTAATGGACGTAGCAATACCTCAAACTCCGGAAACTTCATCAAACTCTAAGAAGCTGACAACAAATCACAAGACTCAACTATATTTTTATTGAAAACAAAATCACGAGAGAGAACAATTTTGAGGAGACAAAAGAATTGAGATTTAGTATTATTTTCAATATATACGGAAATATGAGGCAAGACCTCTGAATTTATAGACAATGAATGGGTGAGGTAGAGAAGTGCAATCTAAAAAGGTGCTTTTTAGTAAATAGGAAATGAGAAAAGGCATCTTTTGGATTACACCAAAAAGACACCTTTTAAATTGCCTCTCAATCTCGGCCCTCATTGTTTATAAATTTGAAGGTCTCTCCCATACCAGATATAAGAAAAATATCAAAATTTAAACTTTTTTCTCTCCTCAAAATTATTCTCTCTGCATTTTATTTTCAAAATAAAAAATATAGTTAGTCATTATGTTGTTGCTACTCTGTAAGCAGACCCCGGCACAGTACTACTACGCCATTAACGAATATATTTATTTTATCCTTTGAGAAAATAATCTAAATCTTAGTAAAGTGAAAATTAGAAACTATAAGAGACAGTAAATTTTATGATCACATATTATGTACTTTATTTTGTTTTTCTAATTTGAGCAGATGAGGGGAAAAAAATACAATATATATATATATATATATATATATATATGGATTGAAAACAAAATACATGACAACTCTAGGAGTAGTAAAAAGTAGTAATATTAGAAAAAGTTGTATTGACATGCATTATTGGAAAAAATAAAGCACAAAGAAAAGTGCACGATAGGATAACGCGGCGGAACAATACTCAAGTCTAGAATTTTCAATATATTTGAATCAGAAGACCTCAAATAAAATTTTAAAATAATACTTGTACGATGACTAATTATCAATAAATATGAATATCATAACACAAAATAAACCAACCATACGGGACACCAAATTTACATGGAAAAACCTCTTTGGTGTGAAGAGTAAAATCAAAGGATCAAAAACTCCTATAATAAAAAGAGTTACAAAAATATTCTCCAAAATATTCACCAAACACGTGTCAAACAGAGCAATATATAGAAATAGATAGAGACAAAAACTAGAAGAAAAGGAGTAAAATTACCAAAAAAATGCAGCTCTTGTTCATGGGATAAAATATAGAGCTACAGGACTCCAAATCAACTCCTATAGGTTTTCAATCAAATGTTAGATGATAAGAACAACATATCCAACAATTATCTCCAATCGTACAAAAATGAAGCGGCAATCGCAATTTGAAGCGAGCTGCTTTTGGGGATGGAATTTTCTATCACAAAATCTATGCTCTTTCTCTATTTGGTTGCTATATTTTTCTCTTGTATATTATAAAATAAGACCTAAAGCGGTCTTATATATGCACCATAATAGTGGGCTTATGGAAAAAAGTGAGTTGATCTAAATTGGATTTTTATTTATCCACATCGAAGGAAAAAAAATTCAAAACCCAACAATTCTCTCCCTCCTGACTATATAGAGGAGACCGCCATCCTAGCGATCATGCAACACTCTTCAAATTTTTTTCCTTGGAAAGATTTAGTCATCATGTCGGAACCATTATCATCCATATGAATCTTCTCAAGATCAAGAAACTTAGAATCCAACATCTTGAATCCAATGGTATCTCACATCAATGTGTTTTAGGCAGACCATAAAATGTAGAATTCTTACTTAGAAGATGAATAGCACTTTGATTATCGCAATAAAGCACACCTCTCCTGACACATAAGTTCCCCCAGAATCTCTTCATGCAGAGCAACTCTTTACAAGCTTCAACGACAATAATAAGTTCGCCACCGTAGTAGATAAAGCAACACATTTTTACAATCTAGATTTTCAAGACTGACTCCCAAAGTAACCAAATAGCACAAGAGTAGATTTTGAGTATCAACATCACCTGCCATATAAGATCGAGTGTAACCACGGAAGATAGATTTTCCTATCCCAAAAACACAAATTCAATTAGAAATGCTACAAAAAGATACTCATTATCCACTTCACTGCATTCCAATGTTCTCTTCCTGGATTAGAAAGAAAAGCGGCTAACAATACGTGAAGCATGAGCAATATACGGTCTTGTACAAAATCATTTTCATATATCAAACTACCAGCAGTTGAAGCATAAAAATTTCTTCATATCTTCCTTCTCATCATCATAGGAACAACCTTCTTAGGTGGCAATGAGCATAGCTAAAGGTGTATTGACAACCTTAGCTTTATCCATATTGAACCTGTGAAGTACTTTCGGAAATGTACTTCTCTAGTGATAACCACAACCTTTGACCTCTGTCATGGACAATGCATACCGAATCTACTTCTTTGGTCCTAAGTCTTTCATAGCAAAAGATTTATTCAACTCTTGCTTCAACATAGAATCATAAGCATTCTAACCAACAATAAGCATGTCATCAACATAATAGAATTAAATAATGAAGTCACTATCGGAGAATTTTTACACTTAAAAAACACAATGGTTTGAAGTCTTTTTTAGCCTGTGACTCTAAAAAGACAAACTTTACGCACCATTGTCTAGGAGCATGTTTCAAATCATACAAACTCTTCTTCCAATTTACAAAACATATTCTCTTTTCCCTTGACTTCAAAACTACAAGAATTGCTCCATATGAATTTCTTCATCAAAGTCACCATGGAGAAAGCTTGTTTTAATATTCATTTGCTCAATCTCTAAATCAAGACTTGCGATGAATCCTAGAACCACGCAAATGGATGACGTCTTCTATTTGGAGAGAATATATTATCAAATCAACTCTTTTTTACGATTAATTCCCTTTACAACTAATCTAGCCTTGTAACGTGGAGCAGGTTTCCATCTTCATGTTTCACCCTAAAAACTCACCATTTTTCAAAGATTTTATGTCTTTAGGAAGTTTCACCAAATCAAATATATGATTATCATGTAAGGATTTGATCTCATCTTCCATAGCATCAAATGACCTTTTCTTTTCTTCACTATCCATGGCCTCGTCAAAACTCTCGGTTCTCCCCGTAAGTCAAGAGCACATACTCACTTGGAGAATAATAAGATGAAGGAATCTTCTCTCTGGTGATCTTACGAGAGAACTGCATGTAGCATCAATAGCGGTAGTTCTTTGGTCAACTGTCGTCTTTGGAGCATCGATAGCAGGTTGGTTACTATATCATGCTTGGTCATTTGAATATAATCACCGTCTTCATTATCAACTTGATTTTGAAGATTTTCTTGAATCAATAGTTGCGGGGAGCTTGGATCTACATCAACAAGATCTCACTACTTTGAGAATCAACCTTCCTCGGCATTGCCAAAACCTTCAATTGCACGGTCTTCAAGAATACAACATCATGGCTTCTACCCGTTTATTCTCAAGTTTGGATCATATAAGCGATAGCCAAGTGCGTCTTGACCATAACTAATGAAGATACACTACTTAGTTTTAACATCCAGTTTTGACCTTTCATCCTTAGGAACATGCACAAAGGCTTTACACCCAAAGACTCAAGTGATGATAAGAGATATTCTTACTAAACCAAACTTTGTCGGAGACATCATCATCAAAGCAGTAGGAGATAAATTAGCTAACATAAGCAGCAATATTAAGTACTCCTTCCCAAAAGAAATACGGCGGCATAGCATCGGAAGCAAACATCTACCCTCTCGACTAAAGTTTTGTTCATCTCTTTTGCTAAACCATTTAGCGAGTCTTTGGGCCGAGTTTTTGTAATGTGAATACACTCTCTGTAATAGTGATCAAAAGGACCAATATATTCACCACCGTTGTACGGCGGAAGCATTTCGGTTGCCCTATTTGTCCTCTCAATCAAGGCTTGAAAATTCTTGATCACATCGAAGTACTTGATGTTGGACTTGAAAGGAAATACCCAAAGTTTGTGAATGATCTGTCAATAAAGGTTAAAGGTAAGTGCACCAGCATGAGACTTTACCTTAAAAGGACCCACATATCGAGAATGTACCACTCCGAAGCCAAATCAAGCTTTCTTGAAGGCGGATGATGCGAAACTTTTAATGTTTACCGGCTAAGCAATGAACAAACTTCTTCAACTTTGCTTATTTCACTCCCGGAAAGTGAATTTTTCTTAGCCAAACTATCAATCTCCTTCTAACTCATATGACTCGGCCTTCTATGCCATAACTCTGATGAAGTATCATTCTCCACAAATTTACCAAGCCTCTAGAAATGGAGCTGAAATCGTACAAGTTAGAAAACTTATTACCTCGAGAGCCACCACCATTGAACTTTTAATAATCTTCCCTTGGCCACTACCAAGGGTATTACAATAACCCTCACCATCAGATTTTCACCTTGAAATTAAATTGAGGTGAACATCGGAGCATGCTTGTGTTTAAAACTAATCTGGAACCATTTTTACTTTTCAAACAAGGCGAGCGTGCCAAGTACCTCCCAGCCTCATCATTGTTTTCTCGATTTTCAACATTCCAGAATTACAAAATTTATAAGAAGAAAATAATTTCTTCTTTGGGGTTATATGGTAACACCGGCATCCACAAACCAACTAGACTCACCACCAAAGCAGGTGTGGCATTTTCACTACATGCAAAAAGAAGATCATCTTTAGAAACAATAGCAACCACGATTTTTATTACACTGGTCATCTTTCTTTTATTGTCTCATATCTCTCTTGTGCTTGTAATAATATTTCTTGATATGTCCTTTCTTGTTGCAATAGTCACATATAAAGTTAGCATGCTTAGACTTTGACTTGCTTCTACTTTTATCTCTGTCATTACCCGAGCCCTGAACTTGCTTCTCCCCTATCTTGATGGCAAAATATGAAGTGTGAAACTAAAGGGATGAGGCTGAGATCTTCTTCGTCTCTTCATTTAAGACAACACTCTTGCTCGTATTCCATAGTTACAATACCATTGGGAGCGAGAATTAGTCAAAGAAACTTCGAGGGTTTCCCAAGAATCAGCCAGTATTAAAGTCAAAGTCATGTATTTCTTCATCGAACTTTACACCCATTAGGACATTTGGTCAAGAACACCTGAAAATCATTTATATGATCATAAATAGGGTTTGCACTCTTTATATCTGATATTCATCAATTGTTTTGGCGAGAAACAACTTATTATGCAGATCTTTGAACAATAAAAGTGTTTGAGTTTATTCCACAAACTTCTAGCATGTCTCGATTCACAATATGATTTTTAACATTATCTTGAACCCATTGCCTAATATAGCCACAAACACGTAGGTGCTCAAATTTTCAATCCTCATCATTATAGATTCGGATTTTTAGAAGCAAACACGAGTAAATGCATTTTCTTAACAAATAGAAGATCTTTCATCTTGCCTTTCCAAATATGATAATTACTACCATTCAAATATACCATCTTACTCATATTTTCCTCCATCATTCTAAATAGACAATCAACAATAAGCACAAGCTCTAATACACTTTATTGGGAAAAACAAAAGCCTGAAGAAAAGTGCATGGCTTGGGTAACGACGAAAGAATACCCAAATCTAAATTTTTTCAATCTATTTGAATCGAAGAGATACCTCGAATAAAATTTTAAATAGGCATGAATGTGACTAATTATCAATAAATATGAATATCGCAAGAAAAAATAAACCAACCACACAAGACACCAAATTTACGTTGAAAAACCTCTTCGGTGTGAAGGTAAAAAATCTGAGACCAAAATCCACTATAATCAACAAGAGTTACAAGAATGTTCTCCAAAATGGCCACCAAACACGTGTTAAGCGGCAACAATGTAAATAGATAGCACCAAAAACTAAAGAAGAAAAGGTAAAATCACCCAAAAATCGACTCTTTGTTCGGGGATGAAATATGGAGCTACAAGAGATCCAGAATTCATTTTAGTTAGGTTTTAATGAAAGATTAGAATGATAGGAACAACATGTCCAAAAATCAGCTCAATCGGACAAGAAACGAAGAGGCAATCGCAATTTGAGCGGAGCTCTTTGGGGCTGAAATTACCCCGTGCGAAAACTCTGTCCTCTTTCTCTGTTGGCTACTATATTTTTCTCTTGTATATTCTGAAATAAGACCTAAGAAACATATTTGTACCATGATAGTGGACTTATGGAAAAAAGTGTTTGATCTAAAATTGAATTTTTTTATCCACATGGGATGGGGAAAAATCCAAACCCAACATGCATGCATATTTCATTGTCAAGATGGACCAAAAAGGGAAAAAGCAACGACAAGGCACTGAAAAACCGAATCAATGTATATACACTATAATGGATCTTATTAAGAAAATAACAGGTCCTTCAACTTAATTCCACCTCTCAATAATTTTAAACCGTCTTCTTTTTTGATACAGCAATGAAACTTTGTCCAACAGTGTTTTCTCAATCAAACATTATTCATAACGACGACAAAGAAAAGTTAAAAGTCTCTCTCATGATCGATCCTTCCGACCAAAAGGAGAATGATGATAATAGAGGACTATGTGGACTTAACTAAATCAGCAGTAGTTACTCACATCAAAGGATGGGAATTGAACCTTTAAAATAATAAAACATTAAAAAAAAAAATTTATGATTTTAAATTTAATTTCAAATAATTACTTACCATATGCAGATAAAAAATTATAGTTGTAATTTCATGTTTAAATTATTAGGTGTAAAATTTTCCTACTTAGCGGTAACAAATGTATCATGCCAAATGCATTAGACTAGCTACTTGGAATATGAACAGGCTCTCACTGTTTGCCTTGGTCATAAGAAATGAATAGGGAAAGAATGATTATGTCTCCTTGCAACTTGTATATATGTGTCTCTTGTAATTTTGCATCATCTATATATATCTTCACGTTTCCAGCAGAAACATAATACTATACGTATAAGAGTCTCTCTTTTTTCATCAAAGCTGCATCAACAAGAAATTTAAAATAAAAAACTTTACATACAACGGCAGCAATATGTATGGTTCTAAATAATTGTCGTATCATTTTCAACTTCCTTTTTTTTTTACATTTGGAAAACCTTTTTCCTTTTCTTTTTAAATATTTAATTTTTCATCAGCTTTATATTTAATTTACGTATTACCACTGAGCTTTATTACTTTTTTATTACATTAAAAAGTAACAAAATTCTATTATTATAATGAGTAGAGTTCAATTATTTTAATATGATAAATAAGTGATTTCGTGACTTTAATATTACAGTGGATAAAAAATTTAATTACTTTAATAATAATAAATTTGTAACTTATTATTATAATGAATAATTAAATCATTCATAGTAAGATTGCTTATCGATTGATTTGATCGATTTTGTGTATTATCAATTTGATATTTCAATTTATAAATATGCTAAATCGATAATTGAATCAGTATGATATTTGTTACCGGTTAGTAGTTGATTGGTTAGCAAATTTTAACATGTTCGATTAGGGGTGGCATAAATATAGAAATACCAGAAAAATTAAACTGAAAGCGAACTAGCTAGTTTTGGTTCTTCAATTTAGATATTTCAGTTCGAATTTTTTTAATACTTTGATATTTCAGTTTGTTACTCAGTAGTAGATCCCTGTAATTTGATAGTACCGAAGTTTAATAAGTTGTGAAGCGTGAGCAGATTACTTCTTTGAGTGAGAGAGTGAGCAGATTGCATTTGCACTTTAGAGAATATTTATTTAGGTTCTTTGTGAGCAGATTGCATCGCAAGATCATGACCGCTGCAGCCTGCAGCTCAACAAATCGATCACATCTATGTGCAGATTAGCTAAGCTAGCATTTGCATATTGGAGAATAGTATTGCATCAAAGATCAAACATTATACTTAATTTGAATTAAATTTAAAGTCGAATAAATCGAATCCAAACTTTTAAAAGAATAAATTAAAGAATCAAATATCCAACCCTAATTTCAATTATGATTTTGCTGATAAGAAAATGTCTTTCGGGGACCAATGACCAACCTAGTAGCTCCTCTAGATGTTTCTCCTTTCCTTTCTTGTTTCATTTGTTGATATTTTTCTTTCCCTTTTTGTTTTCATGTTGTTAATATGCACTTTCTTAAACAACGGTAACATCTAGCAAAATTAACTGTGTCTTTGACATCCATACCAACATGTGTTACCATAACAAACAACTAATACAAAAACCATTAATTTTAGCATTGACCTGAACTAGCTCCTTTCTTCTTTTTTTTTTAATTTTACTTTCAATTTAATTGGTGATATATTAAAAAAAGTTAGTGCTACTAAATGGATGGTACATAATATGATTCATTTCACTTGCCTTTAGCCAGAGAGATAACAATATAACTATTCACTAGGTAAAAATATCACATGAATTATCAACCATAAACTTTTTTTTATTATAACAAATTCCAATTTATTATAGTCAAGATAACGAAACTTAGAAAAGAAAAAGAGGAATATATAAATAGTGTTTTAATTCTAAAGTCACTTTTATGCAATCCAAGATAAAAACAAGTAAATTTGACAGGAACTTATTGGACTAACGATATAACCGTAAATAAACTCCAAAAATTGATAATTAGACAATAGGCTAATATAAAAAAACATAACTATTTGAACCCGATACCCATAATTAATATTATTCTCTTTGTTTTAATTTATATGATAATTTAGTAGTGCAATTTAAGAAATATAGAAGACTTTTGAAACATGGCCTAAAACGAGTCAAAGATATTTGTGTGACTATAAATCATCTCGTTAAGGGTAAAATGAGTAATCAAAAATTAAATTATTACTAAATATAAAAATGTGTCTTTTTTTAAGCGGCCCAAAAAGAAAAGTGTATCGCTAGAATTAGAACGAGAAGGTGTAATATCTTTGGATAATTAATACTCACATGAATTACATTTTTAGTTCTTAGGTATCTTAAAATAATTGTTCGAAAATAATTGTTACTTTCAAAATTCAGAAATAATTGATCTTTTTTCAACTCAACCTTAGTATTTAAGTCACTTTAGAATGTGAAAAGAATGATTATTATATGTTTTCAAAAAGTACCTATCAATTAATTAATAGGGTTATATTAGTCAAATTGTAAGTCTTTTTTAAAAAATCGTAAATCTTATCTAGTAAATACTCCTCTGTTTCAAGGAAATAAATTGTTGTTTTAGTCCTTTGATTTTGTTTCAAAATAAATAGTGTTTTACATAATCAAGAAGATATTAATGATGTTCTTCCAATTTTATTTTTATTTAAATGGAGAGAGCTTTACATAATCAAGAAAATATTAAATAGTTACATCTTTTTAAAGATATTTATTAGGGATAAGTGGGTAAAAATATATTTTTTTTGTAGGAATGAATAATATTCTTAAGGAGTGTGCATGAGTTAAAAATATCATTTATTTTAAAATGAAGAGAATAAAAAGAAACGAACAGCTGAATATTTTTGAGTTTATTTATGGGTTAAACCAAAATTTGCACACCTATAATTTGTAGGCACAAAATACTTGGTTCTTAGAGCTGGGCAAGGCATTAATGGTTTCGGTCTTGGATTTATCAGGCAAAATGAGATCTGGGCCATGTCTGTTGTAGTTCTGCATATGCGTACAATTATTAATTTTAGCTAGTCACTCTGCTTGTAGGCAAACCTATTAGATTGTTTCTCAAAAGTGACTTAAAATTGAAGAATGAAGACTTGTTGTGTAGCATTCACTCATTGGGAGGAACTCCTGCTGAGATCTCAATAGAAGCTTCTCCAGTGGCTAATGTGCATGATGAAATTAGATGACTGACATGACATCATCAGTGGATTTTAAACAGGTAATGGGCTATCGAGATTATGAAGGCTGCGAACTAGACAGCGGTTATTTCCAAGATATCTGTGCTGGAATTTATCATCTTGAATAGGGCAAGCATCCGGGAAATCATAGTTCCTAGTGATATTGCATAAAAAATAAGCAGGGGATAAACGTGTCACAATGTCGGTGCGCGGACTAGCTTGTACGGATTTAAGAAAGGCAGAAAAATTGACACCTTCCGAACGGTCTGAATGCGTGGCGCAAGGACATATGATGTAGTACTTTAAGTTTTCATGACATTCCCGTATTGGTTGGTAGGGGTAGATATGGTATGGTATGAGTACGGTACGGTATTAAAAACTTGATCACGATAATTTGATTTTCGATTTTAAAAAGCTTACATATCATTTATCATACCAATTAATTCGGTATGATTCGGTATTTTAAAGTCGGCTTCGATATGTCGTACGGTAAATCGGTAACCATAGATTATTTGACCCGACTTATATAAACTCGTACAATAGAGAATTATGATTTCGTCTTTCCAAGAAATGTCGCAATTATATCATACTAATATCTTGCATTGTAAATATATTGAAAGAAAGTATAAAATAATTTTTCTTTTGAATTTATTATACCAAAGAAAAAATTCAATCAAAAGATAAAGTAGTCAAAATTTCGATGTCTAAATAACTAGTTTTGTATTAATATTATTATATATTTTCTAGCATTATAATAATATATATGAATTATATATGCACCTATATACTTCGGTATGATATTCGGTATTTTAAGACATTTTTGTCTAAAATCTGCAAGTATTTTAAATGTATTCCAAATACCATACCACATACCATAATATCGAGACACGGTACCAAAAATTTTAATTTCGGTATGGTATTCGGTATATACCATACCATGCCTACCCTTATGGTTGAGGCCTAGACTCTGTAGCTTATATGACCCTCCTCTCTTGTAAAGGGTTTTAGACTGTACTCTCTCTGAAATAAGATATTGGTGATACATTGTTTCCTTAGGTTTCAAGCATTTTTCTTTACTTTATTGTAATTTAGTTGAACTTGTTTTAATAAGTAGCTATTCTCGGGCGCGCCTATATTAGCATCGGGAACACTCAGATTCGCTTCTCTTTATCTTACCTTACTAGTTTATGCCATGCTTTACTTGTTTTCGCCAGCATCTGTAGCAGAACTCTTGTAGTCAGATTTAAGCAGATTGAATCGTAGCAGCGTATTAACGGCACAATATAAATTCAAGCTGTGCGATTTTAGGTAAACAACTAAAGCGTCATAAATATTTTGCCTATGTTTCTACAGGATAGCCCAGAATTTCATTAACATATTCTTCTATTTGAAAAAAAAAAAAATGTTTCTGAGAATTTAATTTTAGATAATAAGAAGGGTTGTTTCCTAGGGTATTGTATGATATTATGAGATAAATGTAATTGATATTATTTCATGATATGTTATGATAAATGTGATTGCATGTACTATTTGTTGTACGCTTTGATTATTTGAATGGATATCGATATCAAACTATTTGATTAACCGAATTCCAATATCTAAAAGGTCCATATGGATTGGATTGATAGTTCTAGTGGTCCTAACCCTGAGGCCCATGGTTGGTTATTTAGTGCTGTTTGTCTTGTACCTACTTGCTACTTGTCTCACTTAATTTAATATATTGTATCAAATGTATACTTTGTAATTGCTGTCATGCATTATTTTAGGTATATTAAGGAATGAGTCGATGATTTCACTGGGTTTAGACTCATCAAAATCACTCACTATTATGTATGTTGTCTACCTAGTGTGACAGGGTCTCGTTAGTTTTGTTCGAGGCATTTCCGTTGAGATGGACCAACCACATTCAGATCAATGGTGGAATCTCCACTTTATCCTTCACATTTTTAAAAGTTATTATCACGTTGTACCTCTAAACATTTGTATTCAAACTCTTTAAATATTTCTTGATAATATTAATTTTTCTTTGCATTTTCGATTGTATTTTTCGTTATATTAATTTCTAGACTTCGGTTGTTGAAAGATTTTCATGTATCCATATTATGAGACTTTGAAACTGAATTGCATTATTTCTCTCTCTCTTGGTATCACTTTATGTTAGGATATACTATTAATCATGCGGTTTAGTATAGTGTTGTGTTTCAGTTTTATGTAAGACTTTCATTTTATTTTGTTGGATTAATAAAGCTTGTTTGAATAGATTGATTTTGCATGTGTGTCCTTTACTTATACGGTAGATGGTTTAGTGTATAGAGTTTAGCTTATATATAGAAGATTAAATGTATTGATTAGCACATAAGTAAAGTTTATATATGTTCGCAATCTAAGATGAGAGGTGGGCCAGATTCATTGGTATGATTATAGCACATGATTAAATATAATTTATCTTGATATGGGAATGGTATTATTCCAACTTCTTGTGCCGAGTACATTTTGTATGTATTGAACGGACCAAGTAGAGCTAACAAGTAGAGAATAGTTTTTGTCTGACTTAGTAAGATAAATTCTCTAGATCATTAAATGTACTTATACTCTTAATCTTGATATAACTATTATGATCAATGTTGTTCGCTTGTTGTTTTGATCTATCAAAGGGTGAAACTCTTTCGCGAGTTAAAATGTTCCCGATAGGTTGGATGATGGCAAATGATATTTGTGAAATAATAGTTAGTTGATGGAATCCGTGTTCGACCTTGAGATTGATGATACCCCTTTATGATTGCTTATAAGTTTTCATGTGAAAACCCTGCAGGTGGATTCTGTATCCGTCACATAAAATAAGTTAAGCGTTTGAAAAAAGGATTAAATTGATCAATGAATTAAATAGTTAGAAATTTAATTCTATTTGTTGGTATCTGTAATATTAACATGAGGAGTTAAATAAGAATTTAATGATTTATTTTAAAATTATACCGAGGATTGCAATTATAAATTTTTAGTGGAATAATCTATGATTTATTATGGTAGGTTAATTCATTCATTATTTCGAATTAATACCATCAAATTGGAAGCCTCACTAATTAAATATGTGGTCCCTGCTATGCCTTATTAACTAAAGAACTTGGAAAAAGAAGAAACTTGTTTTCTTGAAGTAGTAAAATCCTACAAATTTTGGACAACTTCATAAAAGGTAAGCAGTACACGTTTGGGTTTTACACCCTTAAAAAACGTGTAGATGTGCATGGAAAGAAGGAATCCTATACATTTTGGAATTAGGGTTTTAAGCCCTAAAAACGTGATTATAAATAGGATTTTTCCTTCTTGAAAAACACCACCTTTTCTGAGAAGCAGTACTTGCCCACACAAGTATTCCCCACTCAGAGATTATTGAGGACATAGTAGAAGACTGCAGACCTAGAGAGCGAGTTGGACGCGTTGTGTGAAAACTTCAAGAGGTTAGTATTTCGTAATCTAATTCGTCGTTGTTATCTAGTGATTCATGTAAGGTTGTTGATCCTATTCATGCTTGCTTCCGCTGCGCATGTTCTAACACTTCGATAGTTCACCTACCAGGTAGTGTTTTGTTGGATCTCATGTCGCAGCTCACGAATTTGGATCGTAAAAGATTTAGTATTAGAATTAAAATCAAATCTTTCAGAAATTCACGAGATAGAATTTAATACAAACATTCAAGTATTCATATTATCTGTAACTTCATATGCTTATTTCCTGTGAGATTCGACCCCAACCTTGCTGAATTACTATATTTAACTATGAATGTGTTACATCATCTTATAGGTGTAATTTTGAGTGTATCACCAGACCATCTCACTAAGATCATAACCCTGACATCAAGTTATCTGAAGCATCAAAACAAGGAATAGAGTGCAAATACTCAAAATGGGGGTTTGGGTTTGCTAAATTAGTTGCAACCTAAGTACTCAAAGAGTTAGGTTCTATTGCGAAATAATAAATCAACACAAGTATTTAACATGAAAAACACCTTGCTAAAGGAAAGAAAAACCATAATCTGCCTTTGTAGGACTTTTCTCCAATCTCTTCACATAACTCGAGTCCAAATTTCAGGTTTACAATCGTCCTTGTATTACCTAAGAAATTATTCCCAACAATCTCAACCTTTACCCTCTCTACTTCTTCTTCAATGACTCTATCCTATCAGTGAAGTCCCTTATAGATACAAAACAATACCTACTATAGTTGACTAAGAAATTAATCAAGATATTATTATAGACCAACACAAAGAAACAAACTATTATAACTCAAGATCTGTATGGATAAATCTTGATAGGAATAAGTTTTTTCATTGTAGCAACATCTTCTTCTTTGAGACTTTTTTTATAGAAATCTTCTCACTTTCATGTCTCAGTTTTCGAGTTTAGTCCAGCCTCCGAAGTATAATTCACGTTGTTTATATAGGAATAAGTGACCACCTTTCAGTTCTCCAATCCAACTCAGAATTGGTTCCAGTCTCTCCTTGAATCCAATCCTAATTTGACTTAATTTGTTCTTTCATGCATCTGGTTTCTCCTAACTTCAAGCTAAGTCCATATGCATAATGTATGGTAACTTTTCTTGTATAGAATTTTAATTTCTTGTCGAATTAGATCCTCCCATATTTCAATTTTCAATGGTTCTTAGTGCACACATGAAACAACTTCATCTTGACAGTCTCCTATTCTGCTTAGAGAAACAGGTTCTCTAATAAGTTTCTCTGGAAGTGTTGCTAGTATCTTCACTTCTTAGAGATCATGAGGACCTGGTTATTAAATCTCAATTTTTATTCTTTTGACTTTCTTCTCCATATAGATTATCTCTTATACATAATATTGTCAATCATTAAAATATTCCACGTATCATAAAATTTCAACAGAATTATTACAATTTTTCAAATCTAACCACAGAGACCAATGCTCCATCGTACTCAATCAGTACAATAATTACAGAAAGGATATAAAGACTTTTCCATTTAATTCACATGACCCAACTAGGTTTAGCCCCTTATTCATAACTTTCTTAAGTTCAATTCTCATCCCTAGTGTTAGCCCATCCTCAACAACTCCACTCATGGGGTTCAACGGCCTAATGGCATCATTTAATAATCCAAAATATGTATTTTATACTAAGGGTTATTATTCATCTTCTTTCCCGACCATCCACCGTTAAAGTTCAAATAGGTTTTTCTTTTTTTTTTTTAAGTACTTTCTCTATTTTATTTTTATTGTTAGGTATATTAAAATTAGTTATTTTAAAATATTTTTTAGTTTCAATTCTATCCTTAATACTTAAAGTCATTCTAAAATTTGAAAAGAATTATTGCTATATATATTTCCAAAATGTACTTATCAATTAAATGGGTTATATAAGTGAAATTGCAATTCCGATTAATTTTTCTTAATGGGTGTGCAAATGTTATCCTAACAATTAAAATGAAACAGAGGGAATATAATTTTGGGATAAATTTGACCCATTTTCATTTAGACACGTGGCAATTTCTAGTACTAATCAGTTGTGTTAGCCAATTAGGACGGATATAGGTGAATTTTGTAATAGCATGGCATAAAATTGACTGCACTAATAACGGATAGATCATTTCCTCATAGTTTAATCGTAAGCGAAGGGATAAAATAGTCAACACAAATACAAATTTTTATGGTAGCTATAGTAAAACGCTTTTCTCGGCCAATATAATTCCTTCATTTTAATACAATTACGAAGCCCAAATTATGAATGCTATTTGACATTTGAACTCTAGGGAAGTTGACACTTATATACGTAGCTTTTTAAGATCTACTATTTGTAGTTGCTTAGCCAACAATTGATAATTACCACTTGTAGTCCTAAAATATTTGGTAGCACGTACCTCATATAATTTACTTCACATTTTTCTTAGTTCACCCCACTTTTCTTCTTGAACAAACCTTTAATAAACCATAAAAATTTTAAGATAATCCTCTATAGCCGAAAAAATAGCAAGTCGGAGGAAAACTTCATTTGTGGCTTTTTTTTTTTTGTCCAAGATTTATTATATTTTTCATCTTTTAAATAGGTGGTTGAAAATTATTTGAAAACGTGTTAGACAAATAGATACAAAATTCGAGAAAGAGTGAAAGCGATAAGGATTAGTTTTGGTGGAAGAATTTAAAGTTGAAGTCGATGTAGAAAGCTTCACTGCGACAATGTATATCATATGTGTGTATCGTGTATATCACATCACACACAATTTTGCATGGATATACAAGAGATATACTTATATAAATGGATGATATACATAGATATATA
>JACEIK010000001.1:865449-884802 GCA_018107945.1 Datura stramonium | reverse complement strand
TGTATTCTCCAATAAATTTAGGTAATGTGTGACTACTATTCTCCCGTAAAAGTTTTATTTTTATTTTAATGGTTCCACCTTACGGTGGAGGAGTTTTGGCATGACTCCAACCTGTGTATTTCCAAAAAAATTATAATTACATGGAGGAGGACATAAACCTTAGCCTCCAGAACTTTGTGAGGATAGAGACTAGACGTCCTAGGATCCAGTATATAGCAAAAATATCTTGCCCAATTAAGACTATGGTTACAAAAGACGGGAGGAATCCAGTCTTCTTCCTTTGATACTGCCAAAAGGTTAACCTGTGTTGTTGAGAACAAATTTATTCTTCCTTTGCTTGAATCTAAAGTTTGAGATTCCTTCAGCTTCCAACTTCTTTGAGGCTTTAACCTTGGCAGATAGTGAAACAGCCTCTTTGAAGATGGCATCCTGTTATATCCCGGAAGCCCAAAGATCAGACCCGGGAGTTGAAACGGAGAAAAAACTTAAAATCTAGCATCAGGCATAGAACGAATCGTGCGGTGACCCGTTAGTACAGCCCACGAGTCGTGATATGACTCGTGGTGAGGTCCATGTGAAGAGTTGGAAATTCGGGAAATGGGATCCCCACAAGCATGACCATGAATCGTGGTCAGTCCCCACGACTCGTTAGGTCAGTCGTGGAGAGTGGTGTTTGAGTAAAGAAGAAAATGAGGACAGTGTACTTGAAGGAAAGACCCCAGGAGTCATGGTCAGTCCCCACGATTCGTAAGATGAGTCGTGACCAAGCAGGAAATAGTTTTATTAGGGCTAAGGTAGTGTACCTGACGGATGGTAACCACGAGTCGTGGTCACTTGGTAACGAGTCGTCAAGTCTTCCATTACGAGCCCAGCAGACTTGAGAAGCAGTGAACTTAACGGATCATGCCACGAGTTGTGGCCCCTGAGGACGAGTCGTAGGGTCCTTTGTTGGAACCAGCTGGTAGTTTTTTTCTGCGAATTTAGTAAGGGCTATTTCTTAATTTCTAAGCTTTTAAGGCCTAAACTACGTCGTTTTGAGTTATGAATAATAATTTTTAAAGGGGTTAAGTTTATTTTAGGCCATTTTCATATTCATTCATGCAAGAGTGATAGTCTAGAGAGGTGATCAAGGAAATCCTTCAAGGTCTTTCTTCATTTCCTTCTTGGACATTCAAGGAAGTGTTAGAATCAGCCATAATCAGGTATGTAGGGTTATGAATGGGTGTTTTAATTCACACCCATTCCCAATCTCTCCTAGTTCATGAAGTTTTATTTAAAAATCCTATGGGGTTTTATCTTAAATCTTGTGGAATTCTAATGTCCTATCCATGTGTTATTACTTCTCATATTTTACACCATATTTTATGAATCATGATCAGATTTTACAACTAATTTGATTATAAATTTGTTGAATTCAATTTCTATTAAATTATGCCTAATTATGCAAGTTCTATGATGAATCGAGTTATGATCTTTACTCCAATTGTTGATATTCATAAACTCATCATGATTTATGAGTCATAGTATAGATTTATTCAAATGCTTATTATGAAATTATGATTTAAAATGTCTATACATGATTTGCAAGCATGCATGAACCTCATGATTTATTAATTATGTTTTTGGCCAACTCATGGGCCTTACCCTCATGGATAGTTCGCGTATTTACAAGCATGCTTATGATTATCATGATTTAACTAGCTCATGAATCTCATGCATATTATCCTATGAGCACTATATATATTTTGGGAGTAGTATTCAACACCGAGCATGTTCAGGACGTAGGTTTTTGTTCCGAATTTCAAAACTACGTGCCACCGTAGAACATGATGGGACCTCCCTTGTGACTGTCCCCTTTTCCAAATGAGCCCTTTCATATGTGATATCACGCCCTTCATGATTCTACCCTTGGTAAGGTGCAAACACCCTCCCGACTAGGGATTTACAGGTTCGGCTCCATGTGAGCTCATATGGGGTATATTGGTTATAAGAATCTCCCATTGTTCCTCATGATTTATGCATGCTTATGATTATGCACTTTGGCTCAAGTCATGTTCAATAAAGCTTTTCTCTTATGATTATGATTATGATTGATTTACGAATGTTTTGAAAACCTTGAGCCTTATGTTTTCTTATGCTAATTATGTTATGAGCATGTGGTCTCATTCTCATGATCTCCTATGAGCTTTTGATGTATTTTAAATGTCTGTTTTACTTATCTTGCATACTCGGTACATTCCACGTACTGACAGCATACTCTATGTTGTATCGTTTCATGATACAGGACCCGGCTCTCAGGCTCATCCCCGTTCATAGTCAGTTTTATGAGATAGCATTGTACGATGTTGGTGAGTCCTCATTTCCCGAGGACTATATTATTCAGATTTTCTTCATGTATTTTCAGTTTCAGTTTGTTGAGTTAGTTGACGTCTTGTCCCATCAACTCGTCATGTTTAGAGGCTTTTCAAACATATGTATGTTCTCAGCTACAGATTGTGTATTATGTTGTTATGTTTAATTTATACTTCTGCTAGGTTTATCATGTTTATTCTCTAATTTTATTGATCGAATTAGATGTATGATTATGTCGTGGGTTGACTTGGAGTCTCTCGGGGCTCCTTGTCCCGTGTTGCGATCCGGGCCTTTGTTTGGGTCGTGACAAACTTGGTATCAGAGCCATAGGTTTTGAAGTGTCCTAGGGTGTCTGAAAGCCACGTTAAGTAGAGTCTTTTCCATGGGGGTGAAGCGCGCCACACTTATGACGAAGAGGCTGCGAGACGTTTAGGAAATGTTCCCTTCTTTCATGATCTATATCGTACGATGAAATGTCTCTCTATCCTTTTAATTCATGCTATTCGCGATTACAGAATCATGGTTTTCCGAAGGATAAATGGTAGGAGGAATGGAAATGGAGACGGCAACGAGGATGGCAACGGTAACGGGCACCAGTAGGCCCCACCAGTTAAGGAGCACCAGCCATCAGAGCTAGTTGCCCATGTTGAGTTTTGGGAAGCTATTCAGATGCTCGTGCAGTCCTTGACCGCTCAGGTCAAGCAGCAGGTAGTTGCGCATTTTCCGCA
The DNA here is from genome assembly GCA_018107945.1 of Datura stramonium. Classification (NCBI taxonomy): domain Eukaryota; kingdom Viridiplantae; phylum Streptophyta; class Magnoliopsida; order Solanales; family Solanaceae; genus Datura; species Datura stramonium. Next base: position 881,722 of record JACEIK010000001.1, on the reverse strand, counting down.
AAATGGCAATGCAGCGGCGGTCCGAGTCAGGGATTTCTTGAGAATGAACTCGCCGGAGTTTCTTGGGTCAAAAGTAGATAACGACCCACATGAATTCATCGATGATATTCTGAAGATCACCCAGGTTATGGGGGTGACAAATGGGGAGTGCGTTGATTTGTCCTCTTATCAGCTGAAAGGGGTGTCGCATATTTGGTTTAAACAATGGAGAGATAGTAGGGCAGTGGGAGCAGGCCCTATAGGTTGGGAACTTTCATGCAGCCTTTTTGGACCTGTTCTTCCCTCGAGAGATGAGGGAACTAAAGACTACCGAGTGTGTAAATCTGAAGCAGCGTGATATGTCGGTTCAGGAGTACGCTCTAGAGTTCACCCGCTTATCCAAGTATGCACCAGAGTTAGTGGCAGACCAGAGGGCTCGGGTGAGCCAATTTATTCATGGAGTGGCGGACTATCTGGATAAGGATTGTAGGATCGCCATGCTGCACCAAGACATAGATTTTCCCCGCATAGTGTTGCATGCCCAGCAAATGGAGACAGTGTATCGGAGGCAGAGAGAGGCCAAGAGGGATAGGATAGACAATTATGGGATTTGTCAGCCTAGATCGGGGGGTGGAAAGCGCCAACAATCTCATCACAGGTCTTTTTCTCCAACACTATCATTAGCTAGTACACCATCTAGATCACGAGGGGATCGAAGAAGTAGGGCTTCAGATTTGAGAGGCTAGGGTAGCATAAAGATAGAGNACCCAAGATGAGGACGTGTAAACGATTTTAAGCCACATAAAGACCACGAGGGGATCGAAGAAGTAGGGCTTCAGATTTGAGAGGCTAGGGTAGCATAAAGATAGAGCGCACTTTCCCAGCTTGTGCAAGGTGCGGTAAGAATCACCTAGGGAGGTGCCTAGTTGGCTCAGACGCTTGTTTCGGGTGTGGAAAACCCAGACACAAACTCAGGGATTGCCCTTCAGGCAGGTTAGGGGGCGGCGGAGCTCGTATGCCAACCGCTAGTTCAGACGCCCCAGTAACACGTCCCTCCCCAGCAGGGCGCCTCTACTAGTTCAGCCGACAGTCAATGCCAGAATAGGTTTTATGCCCTTGCGACCCGTCAGGAGCAGGATACGTCTCATAATGTGGTTACTGGTATGTTACGAGTGTTTTACCTTGATGCTTATGCTTTGTTAGATCCAGGGGCTACCTTCTCTTTTGTGACACCTTATATTGCTAGTATTTTTGGGGTCATTCCCGAAATTTTGTCAGAACCATTCTCAATCTCTACTCCGGTTGGTGACTCTGTTGTAGCTAGGCGAGTGTATAGAAGTTGTCCGATCACAATATTTCATAAATTCACCTCCGCAGACCTTGTAGAATTATCCATGATTGACTTTGATATTATTCTCGACATGGATTGGTTGTATGCGTGTTATGCTTCTATTAATTGTAGAGCCCCGGCAGTAGAGTTCAGATTTCCGGGTGAACCAGTCTTAGAGTGGAAGGGTAGTTCAGCTATGCCTGTAGGTCGTTTCATTTCCTACTTTAAGGCCAGAAAGATGATTTCTAAAGGTTGTGTGTACAATCTAGTTAGGGTTAAAGATGTTGAGTCTGAGACCCCGACTATCCGGTCAGTTCCAATAGTACGTAAGTATCCAGAGGTCTTACCTAATGATTTGTCAAGAAACCCCCCCGAGTGGGAGATCGATTTTGGTATTGACCTTCTTTCCGACACGCAACCTATATCTATTCCTCCCTACATAATGGCTCCAGCCGAGCTAAAGAAGTTGAAAGAATAATTGAAGGACCTATTAGATAAGGGTTTCATTAGACCGATCAAGTCCCCATGGGGTGCACAGTTCTCTTCGTCCAAAAGAAAGATGGTTCTCTTCGAATATGTATTGATTATCGGCAATTGAACAAGGTCACCATCAAGAACAGGTATCATCTACCCAGGATTGATGATTTATTTTACCAGCCTCAGGGTGTCAAGTATTTTAAGATAGATATCATATCCGGGTATCATCAGCTCAGAGTTCGGGAGAGTGACATCCCGAAGACAGCCTTAAGAATGCGGTATGGTCATTATGAGTTTGTAGTTATGTCTTTTGGACTAACGAATGCTTCTGTAGCTTTTATGGACTTGATGAACAGGGTGTTCAATCTATACCTAGATATGTTCGTGATTGTGTTTATTGATGGCATCCTAATATACTCTCGGAGCAAGGAGGAGCATGTCGCTCATTTGAGAATAGTGCTTCAGATTCTCAAGGATCATCAGTTATATGCCAAATTCATTAAGTGAAAGTTTTGGTTGAACTCCGTAGCATTTTTGGGCCATGTGATATCAAGTGAGGGCATAAAGGTGGATTCTCAAAAAATAGAAGCGGTGAAGAATTGGCCTAGACCGGTGAATCCTTCAGATATTCAGAGCTTCTTGGGTTTAGCTGGCTATTATCGGAGATTTTTTGAAGGTTTCTGATCGATTGCAACACTTTGGACTAAATTGACCTAGAAGAAGGTGAAATTTCAATGGCTGGAGGCCTGTGAGAAGAGATTCTAAGAGTTGAAGACCCGACTTACTTTGGCACCAGTGTTAACTCTACCGGAAGTTACCGATGGGTTTGTGGTGTATTGTGATGCTTTGAGGATCGGACTCGGGTGTGTATTAATGCACCACGGGAAGGTTATAGCATATGCCTCTAGACAACTAAAAGTTCACGAGAAGAATTACTCGACTCATGATCTTGAATTGGCCGCAGTAGTATTTTCCTTGAAGATATGGAGACATTATTTGTACGGGATCCATATGGAAGTGTTTACAGATCATAAGAGTTTGAAATATGTGTTTACCCATAAGGATCTCAATCTTCGGCAAAGGAGGTGGTTGGAGCTACTCAAGGACTACGATATGAGTGTGCTTTACCATCCGAGTAAGGCCAATGTAGTAGCGGACGCACTTAATAGACTCTCTATGGAGAGTGTGTCTCATGTGGATGAGGAAAAAAAGGAGCTGGTGAAGGATGTGCATCGACTTGCAAGGCTGGGGGTTAGGTTGGTTGACTCGACCGATAGCGGTGTTGTTGTTCAGAACGAATCAGAATCGTCATTAGTGACTGATGTAAAAGCTAGACAATATGAGGACCCGATTTTAGTAAAGTTAAAGGAATCCTTTCAAAATCAGAATATAGAGGTCTTCTCCAAAGGGGGAGATGGTGTGCTTCGGTACCAGGGTTGACTATGTGTTCCGGATGTTGATGATTTGAGGAGTCGAATGTTGCACGAGGATCATGGATCTAGGTATTCAATTTATCCAGGTGCCACCAAGATGTACCATGACTTACGGGAAGTCTATTGGTGGAATGGCATGAAGAAGGACATCATGGAGTTTGTAGAAAAATGTCCAAACTGTCAGCAAGTAAAGGTCGAGCACCAGAGACCGGGAGGTGTGCTTCAGGATATTAGTATTCCTACATGGAAATGGGAAGAAATAAATATGGACTTCATCACAGGTTTACCTCGTACTCGCCAACAATATGACTCTATTTGGGTTGTGGTAGATAAGTTGACCAACGTTGCCCATTTTCTACCGGTCAAAACCACGGATTCGGCGGAGGATTATGCCAAACTATATATCCGGGAGCTAGTTCGATTGCATGGAGTGCCCTTATCCATCATTTCAGACAGGGTTACCCAATTTACCTCTCAGTTTTTGAGGTCATTTCAAAAAGGACTTTGTACTCAGGTTAAGCTCAGCACAACATTTAACCCGCAAACAGATGGTCAAGAGGAGCGGACAATTCAGACTCTCGAGGACATGTTGAGAGCATGCATAAAATACTTCAAAGGTAGTTGGGATGATCATTTGCCTCTTATCGAGTTTGCATACAATAATCTTTCGAGCTCTCAGAACTATTCAGTTCTTCTCCATAGTCAAGATCTTTGGAGCTGTCTCTGTCATCTCCGTTGTACCCTTCCTCATCATCCACGGATGACTCTGATTGATGGCTATAGTTTTTAGAATAATTGAAATCTATGTCCTGATCTTCTTCAAGACTTGTTCCACTTATTAGTTTTAGGAAGGTACTGTCTGCGTCAGTTGGCTCCTTAAAGAAGGAAATATTGTTGATATTGATATTGAGTTGGTCGGAGTTCCTGTTGGCTAGATCTTCCTTATTGTCTTTGTTGTGGGCCTTTGAAGATGTAATTGTGTTCTCCTTATTAATCCTATTATAGGGTCCTTGTTCTTTCATCTCTTTTGAGTATTGTGACTGGTGTGTTGTTGTTCCACCTGTTTGTGAGGGTTGATGTTCGCCTTGTCCATGATCTCATCCTGAAGGCATTCACCAGTGTTGATTCCTCTGTGATTTTTTTTCCTATTTCTAGTCTTCCTCCTTTTGCTTGTTGAACTGATGTTACCCTTGAACTCTCCAACTTTCTCTTTTCCTTTCCCTGGAACTTCCATATGAGTAGGCATTTTTTGTGTTTGACTTGATTTTTCTATAACAATTCAAAGTTTTTTTTTGTTACTTCTCATCCCCTGCTTGATTTGATCCTGCTGCCTGCTAGGGTCATTCAGGCTTTTCTGGTCTTTCACAATCTGCTCTTTGATGTTGTCACTGCTTTGAAGATTTTTATCCTTATTCCCTTTTTTTCTTGAGACTGTTTGAAAGCCTCTTTCTTCTTTATCCCTCTTTTGATCTTTCTCCTTTTGTTCTGCATCTCTCTTTGTGCTTTGATTCTTTCTTCCCTAGTTTTTGTCCTACATTGGCTCTCATAATGACCTTGCGTTTTACAGTAGAGACAATAACTTGAAAAAACCCACACATTCCTACACAAAGGGNAATAATGGGTATTTTCTGCATCGCTTGCTGCTATCATTTGTGTTGCAATGACTAAGAATTTAAGTCCCACAGAAATATCAATATTGATTCCAAAGGAAAAAAGGAGAGGAAAAAAAGAAATTAAAATCTTTGTTTCTCTAGGTTGGGATAGGGGAATATAATAGAAAGAAAAAAGATAGCTTTTTAATCGAAGCTATATTTTCCATCTCCTCTATTCTCAGCAAACATTATTTAAAAAGAAAAAGTGAGTTAAGCTATTAATAGCAGTTTAATTTGATATATGGGTTATTTAATTTAGGGGTTGGGTCGGGTTAAAAGAAGGAAATGAATTATTTTTAAAAATCGGATATTTTTATTTTATTTGAGAAATTTCATTTAAAATAGAGAAATTTTTACATACTTTACTAATGACAAAAGTATATTTGACCATATAATATTAATCTAAACAAAAACAAAAAAATATATTTGACCTTTTTCCCAAAATAAAATGATCCTCAAGTTTTTCCTCAATTTTAGCAAAGTGATCAACAGTCTTATTGCCTTCTTTATAAGTATGGACAAAATTACAATTATAGTAATTTCAATTTAAAATCCCCATTTATAGTAATGCATTAAATTATAACCTTTGTTTTCCAAAAGTCTACTTAGATATTTTGCCAAAAACTAACACATATGTCATCCGAAATTCTTTTAGGTCTATTTGGAAAACTAGCAGGGAATTAAAATTGGTGTAATTATTAGAATGGTAATTATATAATTTAATAATCACATAATATAATAATTATGATGATCTGTTTGTTTGTCGCGATATAATTATAGTAAATTACAAGAATACTATTTGGTTGCATAAATATAATTACACAGGCAGATTAAATTTTTAAAATAAAAATTAATTATCAAAAATTAAAAGTTAATGTTTAATTTGTCTTTGTAAATAATACTAAATTAAGTATTTAAGATACACATTATTTCTGGAAAGTATATTAATTAAAACATATANTATATATATATATATATCAACAGTCGAAATTGTACATAATCAACTATGTATGAAGTTTGTCATTGGGCAAACATGGTAGTTTCACGTGGGAGTTGACCGGTAGCTGAGCAATTTGCTGGTGGATTTATAGCTTGGGAATTCCTCGAATATGAGTCGAGTTACACTTATACATGTTATTGTACGTCAACTTAAAAAAAATATTTTTAATATATGTATCAAAATTAAAGAAGTGATTTTTGATTAAAGACCGAAAAAATAGAGTACATTTCAAACTGGCATTCTTTTTTAAAATTGGAGTGTCAAAAATTCCACAAATTAAAAATGAAAAATTCGACATGAGAGTCAATTTAGGACACAGCTAAACAAACTCTATACTTCCCTGGGGGTTGGAAGTGTTTACTCTTGACTATATATCTATGACAATTGACTCACAAATATGTTCTGTACTTCCCTGGGAGTTGGAAGTGTGACTAAAACATAATATAAAGAACATCAAATTTTAGAAAATTCCCAAGTGTTTTCCAGCTAAAACTAAGCCAAATTAAACACTAGATAACACTATGAGCCAAATTATTACAAAGCAAAATTTCGATAGTTCTTGTATTCAAATTGAAATCTTGAATGAAAAACTCATAAAACCATCATTACCAACTCCAAATCACCTCAATTCCTACAAGTTATCCTTTTTTGATCAAATTGCTCCTAATTTTGCTGTACCCCTTCTTTACTTCTACCCTCCAGTTCCGCCAGAAAAATCGCGCCTACAAAATACTGAAGCATCGGACATTCATGCACAACTACAAAATTCACTGTCTGAGGTTCTAACCAAGTTTTATCCACTTGCTGGAAGGTTGTCACAAGATGGTAAAGCTAATAACAAATTTCGTGCCTGAAATAAAAAAGTCGAAAAAACAAGAAAAGTGTAACAATTGTAGTACTAGGATTTAGTTTTCAAGTACAATGTGTTTTGAAATTCTAGTACAATAACTATTTCCAAAGACAGGGCTGAAAAGTGGCCCAAGGAGCCTTATTTCTACTTTAATATCTTGAATTTAGGATTTATCCCAAGTTTTGTATAGACTAATTCGATAAAAATTTAAATGTCTACAGGTACTTCCATTGAATGTCACGACCAAGGGGTTATTTACTTAGAAGCAAAGGTGAATTGCCAATTGAATGAATTCCTAGACAAAGCTTACAAAGATACTGATCTTGTTAAACTCTTTGTGCCACCTATAAGAATCAGGCTAGCTGAATTGCCAAATAGACCAATGATGGCAATTCAGGTCACCATGTTCGAACATGGAGGCCTAGCACTAGCCGTGCAGATAGTCCATACATTAGGCGATGGATTCTCCGGCTGCTCAATCACTGATGAGTGGGCTAAGGTTAGCCGAATGGAGAAGGGAAACGCGAGAAATTTACAATTTCGTTCTGATTTAGCGAAAGTATTTCCACCTAGGGATAATATTTTCGAGATGATTAAGAAAGGTAGGCCTAGAGGATATGAGATGAAAATTGCTTCTAGGATATTCATGTTTGATGAAATTGCAATATCTAAGTTGAAGGAAAATGTGAACAAGTCTTTGAGTTATTCTTCAAGAGTTGAAGTTGTGACTGCACTTATCTGGAGAAGCCTAATGCGTGTGGTGCGGTTGAGGCAGGGTCACAATAGGCCATCCATGCTACAATTTGCTATGAATTTAAGAGGAAGAGGAGATCCAAAACTAGTAGGTATGCCAAAACATTGTAACCTTTTTTCTCTAGTGTTTGTTTATCTATTGAATTGTGTGATCATCTATCTTAGAACCAATTAAAATAAGTACAACTGAAAAGTGAAATTTGAACATAAACTATGTATAGTATATATCATGTTGAGTTGTATGGCCATCTGTCTAGAACTTTAAGTTTTAGGGAGAGTATATTATTAATTATTTAATAATATTATGTCAATATACTTTAGGCCCTTATTCTTACCTTCTTTTAAATCTAGTATCTGGTATCCGTATTAGGATTTCATTAATTTAAATTTGCGTAATGTAAAATTCATTAAAGGGAGAAACTCTTCTATTGGGTTTTTTTCTCATACTCAGAGCTTACAATAGAGACCTATAATTAAGGAAGGAATATTATTCATCTCACCACAATTCTTGATGGTTCATTGTAAAATACTTAGCGGGACTACTATCTGAACAAACCGAAAAGTTTCATGACATATATTTTTACACAAAGATTATCATTTAACTATTGGTAATCTCTGTATTTTCTAAATTATGAATTCAAATCTAATATTAGTTAAATAATATAGTTGGTCTTTACTTATATATCTATCATCTATGCTCCGCATCAAAGATATTGGGTTTGGATGAATCCAATACCAAAGGGATGTATCTGGCCTTGTGGTAAATTAACATGGTTTGATGCATACATGATGTTCAAGTAATTTTTTTTATAAAGGGTTAATGACAATTAATTACTCGATTTCGTCCTTAGAAACAAAATAATTTGAGTCAATGGTCAAAAACACGTTTATACCATCACTCTTATGCGAGTTTCATACCTTAACTATTCGTTGTTCCGTTTGCCTACCTAAACTATCTCTCTCTTTTTGAGTGCAGGCGAAGATCAGAACTTTTTTGGGAACTTCTACCTTGACATTCCAATCAAATATGTGCCATCTCATATCAACCAAGATCCAGAATTACATGAAATTGTGAGCTTAATTAGGGAAGCAAAGAACAAGGTTCTATCAAATATTGCCAATGCTTCAAGTGAAGAGATTTTCTCAATAGTGATTGATTCATTGAATCAAATAAGAGAAGGTTATAATGATGATGAAATCGACCTTTATCCAACTTCAAGTTTGTGTAGATTTCCTCTAAATGAGTCTGATTTTGGATGGGCTAAACCAATTTGGGTGAGCAGAGTAAATGTGCCCTTTCAAATGTTCTTCTTAATGGACTCAAAAAGTGGAATTGAGGCTAGAGTTTGCTTGAATGAAGATGACATGATTAAGCTTGAATATAATGCTGATATTGTGGAGTTTAGTTATGTGCCAAAGTAGTGATGGTATTTGATGATGACTTAGTCCAATGTTTCAAGTGAACTTGGATTGATGTTAATTTGGTTTATTTAGTGTTTCAATCTTTTTTGTGGTCAACAGTTTGTTTGGATGTTATTACCTATCGTATCGTATCGTATTATAATAATAATAGAGAGATGTGTGTTTCAACTGAAGTTATATTCTTCTACTGTTATTTTAGTAATAGTTGTCTGACATTTTTATATATATTAATTTAGCATACGTGTATTGCATGTGTTGTTTCACGTCAATATTTTAAATTTAATATATATAAAAATAGAATTATTGAAAATAACAATTGATGTCAAAATAAATGTGACATTCTATACGACTTTTTAGTTCTTATAATTTCGTTAGAAAAAGTAACATGGAACGTTCATTATTATGTAATGTAAGAAAAGAATTTACTAAATGTAAAATTCTACTTGAATTTAAAGCCTTTAATATTAAAACTACATAATTCAAATGAAAAAAGATTTAACAAGCTAAATTTTAGTTGATTTTAAATTTTAAAATATTAGAAAATAATAAAATTATAATTATGTCATAGTATTAATATGAATAGGGGCCACGAAAATATAGGAACCCGTCCGTTGACACTTTCGGATACATATATTTCTATTTGATGTGATTTTTTAGCCACTGCTTCTACATACAATTTTTTTTCTTCTTCTAGTTTCTTATAAATTAGGTATGATTGTTTTATTTCTAACCATGATACTATATATGTTTTTTAATATTAATAATGATAAATTTATTCTACTAATTTTAAAAATGATATACAAAAAAAGATCGAATCCAATTATACTTTAGTATATTATATTATTTATCACAATTTTATATCATCCTAAGTCTCAACGAACCGATATAATAGTTCTGAAATAAACTCGTCAAATAATAATATCCTAGCTGGCGTTAATATTAACCGACAGTTTTTTTTTTCCAAATGGTAAACTTAAGTTAACTAACCATGATTATTTCACCTCATATTTTTTTTCCTTTTCTCCCGTCCCTACATTTTTCCGAGAGCTATTTTTGGCATTCCTATATAAACTGCTTTCAGTTGAATAGAAACCTAGACTAGATCTGAAGTGTTCAGGAAGGCGTCTTGATAAACGCCGTTTCCTTTTTCATTCTCCTTCTAGATCCGAATTTGAATTTGAGTTCATCGGAAAACTCTGCGAAAATGAGAGAGTGCATTTCGATCCACATTGGACAGGCCGGTATTCAGGTTGGAAATGCATGCTGGGAGCTTTATTGCCTTGAACATGGCATTCAGGTACATGATTTTTCATTTTTTTTTCCTTCAGATAAGCACATATGCTGGTCAGAAATTGATGTCGTTGTGTATGTTATAGATCTGTTTGAATTTTTTAGTATATATGCATCCGGTGGCTTTTAGAACTATTTGAAGACGCTTTTTTTGTGTTTCGTGGATCTTGTCGATTCTGAATAGATTTGTGCGAAAAGTATGTTGTCATCTTCTAGATCTATTTGAATGCACAAGTGTGTCTAAATGTGTCCGCTTTTTGTATTCGTTTGCTGTCTCATCGCTATTGTTCTTTATGTAAATGGGTATGCTGCTGCAGATAAATCTGGCATTACCAAATTGATATTTGCTTACATCTGTTTGAATTGTGTGTTGATCCTGAATAGATCTGAATGGAAACTTTATATTTTGTGCATGTGTGCATTTTAATTGTTTCACATTGTTATTTCTTTATGTGTAGTGTTTTAGTATAGATCGATATAGTAATAGATGCACATTTTTTGTTGGGAAAACTACATAATTGCCCATCAAAGTCAAAATATTTACTCGAGCATGCCCATTTACGTTGATGCCCAAAGTGTTAACCTTAAGGGGAAATATTGGAAGAGAAGAAAAAGGATGGAGTTGCTTGTACTTTCATTTTCTTTGTCGAGATTGGGTTCATGTTTTGTGTACCAACACGGAAAGGCAGTCCAAGAGAGAACGAGCAAAAGAATCAATGAAGAAGAGGTTATGAAGTAGCTCGCCAAATTAATTACCGGCTCATGCCTCCATTCAGCATGACTTCAGCTTCAGTCAACACTAATTCGTTGTGACATCTTTGCACCTCTTTTTTTCTTTATATTTTTGTCCTTTTATATAGTTGATTTGCCTTTTCCTTTTACTTTTTAATGATAAAAATAAAATGCAAAAATAAAAATATTAGCTAGTCTTTTTTAGACTAATATAAATATTAAATAATTAGACTACAATAAGAATTAATTAATTAAAATTACTAGATCATTTATTAAAATCTAAGTTAATAAAAGTACATTTCTATATTTTTAAAATTTTACAAATGCAAATAAAATTTAATTTTTACCTTCTCAAACAAAAGTGCAAATAAAATTTGTATCTAAAATATGTCTCTATTTTTATATTTTTTTCGCAAGTAAAACTTTATAAAAGTTATATAGAAATTAAATATTAAAAATGAACTTGAGCCAAGGGTGTATTGGAAACAATCTTTCTGCCTCTAAGGTAAATGTAAGGTTTGCATACACTCTATCCTCCCCAGACCCCACTTTATGGGATTACGCTGGGTATGTTGTTGAATTACCGCCCTATAATATCTTGTTAGTATATGATATATACCATGTTGCTATTACATAGTATTGAGTTCTTGTTTGAAGAAATGAATCAGTCTTCTACGATACCCTGTTAGTTACTGATATATATCAAGTTGATTTCATAGAGTACTCAAAGTTTCTCTTGAAGGAATGAACCAATCCTCTGTGATAACCTGTTGGCATATAACATATACCATGTGGCTATCATAGAGGATCAACGAGTGCTCTTTTGAAGGAATGAACCAATCTCTATAATAATATGTTAGTATATGATATATACCATGTATGTATCATAGAGGACGGTTGGGTATCATAGAGGATTGAGCCTTTTTTTTGAAAGAATAAGTGATTAGTTTTTGTGATACCCAATCAGTATATGGTATATACCATGTAGGCATCATAGAGAACTAAATAATGTTTCTGAATGAATGAATCAGTCTTCTATGTTACCCATTCAATATATGATGTCATGTTGATATCTCAGTACACTTCAACTGTTACTGATTTGATATATTATATGGTAAAATAAGATTTTTTTGATAATTGATATTGAAATAAAGATGTACTAGTACTATGTCAATTATTATTTTTATATATATAAAAAAGAGAAAATAAAAAAGAACAAAAATAGAGGAGGAGCCAAAAGATGTGTGGAATTTGATTATGAAAAAAATAATTTGAAAACAAAATGAAATTGGAAAAAGAAGAAAAAAAAAGTAACAAAATGATTTTAGTATTTTTCTTAGTTACTTGGTTTTATTAATTTTGAGTTGTTTATTTGTAACCCTGTTGTAATCAAAGGTTTCTTTTTCTTTTTCCTTTTTCCTGCGAAATTGACTATGATTTTTCAAAGNTTTTAGTATTTTTCTTAGTTACTTGTTGTAGTCTAATAATAGTTGGCTTATACTTTTATATTTTATTTTAATTTTTGAAAAGAAAACAAAAAGACAAAAAGAAAAGGAGAAAGACAAATAATAAAGAAAAGAAGAGCTTAAAAAATGTCACGGTAATGCTTACGTTAGGACGAAAAAAGGACGGGTAATGGGCACTTTGGGTAATTACTTTGTGCCCCATGGGCAGTTTAAATGATGATTTGGTATATTGGCGAGTTTGGGTAATTAGTTTGCCTTTGATGGGCTGTTTGTATAGTTTCCCGCTTTTTTTGTTACTATAAATAATAGATGCACATTGTTATATAAGATCCACTGGAATAAATATTACTAGCTGTTGAAGATTTAAATTTTATGGAATAGGTCAGAATTGGAAGTATATGTTTTACATCCACTTGAACTGGAAATTGTGTGTGCATTTTGCATTCATTGGCATTCTTGTTTCTCTGTCTGTATGTGGTAGGTTTGCATCTTCATGTCCTCCCTGGGATTATTTAGCTACTATGTTCACAGAAGCAATAACCATAAACGGACCCGAACAATTAGACAATATTCAAGTACCTAAAAGGGCTAGCTATATCAGAGTCTGCGCGGATCTACTGGAATCAAAGTAGCTAGTTGTAGCCTAGTTTTTCTAATAGTTTGTCTATATATGTATATACATACCTTAATCTCATGTGAAACCAGTGGAAGCTCTTGTTATCTGTTTAGTCTGTTTCTTTAAATTTTGTTGTATTTTTCAAAGCTGTGAGATAGTCCCCTTGAACTTTTGAAGAGCATACATTTTCCTAGCATGCTACTCTAACAGGGTGTATTTTGGCACTAGTCCTCCAACTGATAGCTCATTCCTTAACCATATGATCTTTCTTCTAATGTCATATCAACCTCTTTCATATTGTTAGAAGATCCTTAGTCATAAGGTGCACAACAAAATTAATGATTATTAGTTCTAGGGGAATATCTGTACCCTTCAAAATTTTGAGGCCTTTAATTGAGTTCATTCCCAAATATGATGTATGTTGTGTATGTTATGATGTCGAACACATGTTCTTGGTGCTGGAATGTTAAACATTATACTATAAGCATTTGTGGTATCTTGTCATTCATATATTACAAAGCCTGATCCCAAAGGCAACATATTGAAGCAATCTGTTGATTGGAATTCTGTTTTGCATATTTCTTTGGTGTTTGTGCACAATCTATTTCTTTTTGGTTTTCAAGAATCAGTTTAGTATCCTGTGTTGCTGAAGATGTTTTTCTTGTCTTCCAAAGCCTGATGGCCACATGCCGGGTGACAAGACTGTTGGAGGAGGTGATGATGCATTTAACACCTTCTTCAGTGAAACTGGAGCTGGAAAGCATGTTCCTCGTGCTGTTTTTGTAGATCTTGAGCCTACTGTCATTGATGAAGTCAGGACAGGAACATACAGACAGCTCTTTCACCCTGAGCAGCTCATTAGTGGCAAAGAAGATGCAGCCAACAACTTTGCCCGTGGCCATTATACAAGTAAATATTACTCTGGATTTGGTACTTTTCATTTCAGCTCAACTGTGTGCTGATGGTCATCTTTGTATCTTTTGTGCAGTTGGGAAAGAAATAGTTGATCTTTGTTTGGACCGCATTAGGAAGCTTTCAGACAACTGTACTGGCCTTCAAGGTTTCCTGGTTTTTAACGCTGTTGGTGGTGGCACTGGTTCTGGTCTTGGGTCGCTTTTACTGGAGCGTCTCTCAGTTGACTATGGCAAGAAATCAAAACTTGGATTCACAATTTATCCCTCACCACAGGTCTCAACATCTGTTGTGGAGCCTTACAATAGTGTACTTTCAACTCACTCCCTGCTTGAGCACACTGATGTTGCAATTCTTCTTGACAATGAGGCCATTTATGACATTTGCAGGCGCTCACTGGACATTGAGCGCCCCACTTACACCAACCTTAACCGCCTTATTTCACAGGTATTTTAGTAGCATATCATTCTGGACTTGTCTTACATATACTACATACTTCTTCAATCGTAGATAGTAACTTCTGTGCTTCCTATGCAGGTCATTTCTTCTTTGACTGCTTCTTTGAGGTTTGATGGAGCCCTGAATGTTGATGTGAATGAGTTCCAGACAAATCTTGTACCCTATCCCAGAATCCATTTTATGCTTTCTTCCTATGCTCCAGTCATTTCAGCTGAGAAGGCTTACCACGAGCAGCTCTCAGTTGCAGAGATCACAAACAGTGCATTTGAACCCTCTTCTATGATGGTTAAGTGTGACCCTCGCCATGGCAAGTACATGGCCTGCTGCCTTATGTTCCGTGGTGATGTTGTGCCAAAGGATGTCAACGCCGCTGTGGCCACCATCAAGACCAAGCGTACTATCCAATTTGTTGACTGGTGCCCTACTGGATTCAAGTGTGGTATCAACTACCAACCACCTACTGTTGTTCCTGGAGGTGACCTTGCCAAGGTGCAAAGAGCTGTGTGCATGATCTCTAACTCAACTAGTGTTGCTGAGGTCTTCTCTCGCATTGACCACAAGTTTGATCTGATGTACGCCAAGCGTGCTTTCGTGCACTGGTACGTGGGCGAGGGTATGGAAGAAGGTGAGTTCAGTGAAGCACGTGAGGACCTTGCTGCTCTGGAAAAGGATTACGAGGAGGTTGGTGCGGAACTGGACGATGAAGAAGGGGGTGATGAAGGTGAGGAGTACTAAGTGACTGCATTGCGGTGTTGAGATGTTTGTTTTTGGTTGATATGTTCCTATTGTGTCTTCTAAACTGAACTATTTAGTTGTAGAAGTCAAAATATGTTCATTTGACTGGTTATTTTATATTTCGTTCATTGTCTCTATGATTTTCCATGGCTGCTATTGTGTTTCTGCAGATTATCTGTAGGATTCCTTTCCATATAAATCTAAAGCAGATAATGATATTGATGCTACACTTGAATCAAATAAGAAAAATAGCGATATACCTTAGTTGAAACTTTTATTAAGCATAAAGCTAAACTGAAAATAAGTCGTTTCCTAGTTGTAGTTGGTGTAGCATATTAAAGATTTACAGAATTTAAAGCCTGGTATTGGTTAATGGTTTGTTCTCTTTGTTGCAAATGCCATTGAAAAGTTGTGTTCCGGTTATGTTAAAAATTGAAGTTGTAGTGTTAATTAATGATGTGATTAAATCATAAATGTGTAAGATATGTGAATTTATTTGATTAGACATAAGTTTAATCTGTTTGATTAGAAAGAAAGACTTTTAAGTATAACATATGATTATTTTTGCGATTATAGGAAAATATTATTAAAAATTAAATTAGTGACAAAATAGAACGGAGAGAGGTGAGCTACCTAGGCCATAATATATTTGGCTAAAAAGAAATATATTCGTTTAACAATATCACAAAGAGGTGACGTACTTAATTGGAACAATCTTTTTTCTAGAGAAGGAATTAATAAAGTTATAAGTGCATGGTCAAAGAAGAAGTACTACTAATCACCTTTTTGGAAAAAAAATGATTCTTTTAGTTTTGACTTTTGAGAGACATCATCTTTAACTTAAAAAGTTTAATGTGAAAACATAGGTGTCCGCTATTATGCGGCATCTCGTGTGCGCTGTTATAATAGTCTAATGATTCAATATTATGTATTATTAATATTCATTTAATTCTAATCAGCTATTAAAAATGTGTGTTTGTACATGTTTTGATTTTAAAAAAAACTATATTCTTTTAAATTTTACAATCTTTATATTTTCTCCCTTCAAAGTAAGTGGTGGTTTTACTTTTTTATTTTACTTTAAATAAATAATATTTTACATAATCGAGAATATATTAATGATATTCTTTAAATTTTGCTATTATTTAAATTTAAAAAATTATATAT
>JACEIK010000001.1:814793-844995 GCA_018107945.1 Datura stramonium | reverse complement strand
ATCCTCGGGAAGAAAAAAATGAACTTAAAGTTCAATATATAATTCACTTGTAAAATATTGCAAATCAATTGTCAGATATATTTGCTAACTCTATTTTATAGTTCAGTTGCAAATGCTCCAATGAAAGGTCCTTGAAGGACAGTGTCTATGAGACGCCTAAAGCTTGATAGACCAAACGGTTCCAAATATAGAACTTCTTTAAGAAGGAGAGGAGCAAATGAATAAGATGGTCATAATGACGAGACAAGTGCTTTAAGAAATCACCACGACATAACACTTCATAAAACCTTGACAAAGGTTCAGGTACCCGAAAATGACGAAAAATGAAGAGATCTCAATAAGTTATGT
Organism: Datura stramonium; assembly: GCA_018107945.1. Taxonomy (NCBI): domain Eukaryota; kingdom Viridiplantae; phylum Streptophyta; class Magnoliopsida; order Solanales; family Solanaceae; genus Datura; species Datura stramonium. The sequence continues at coordinate 844,647 of JACEIK010000001.1, read as the reverse complement.
CGCTTTGGAACTGATATCAAAATGATCGTCGATGATACCTTTAATATAATGTAACGCTCAATATTATAAATATTGACTAGGATCTTGAATTCAAATCTGTCAAAAAGTATGGACAGATAAATGATTGACCAATTAAAATATGCAATTCAAGTATAATGTCAATGAATATAAATAGATTCTTGTGGCATAAAGATTTTTTGCAAATTCTGACATTATTATATAGAGAGGTCCTCTTGTGGTGGATGCAATCATTTTAAGGTTCCTCATAAGTCTGGCAATATATGAAAAACTTGATATGCACATAATGAAATTATTTTCATGGTAGAGAGACTGAAAGATATACGAAAATTCTTGAAGGATTTAAAAGAACGAGGAAATTCTTGGTCTTGAAGATATAGTCTGCTCCTACTAGGAGACATTAGAATGGGATCAAACACATAATGCGGTATCTAAAAGGGACTACTGATATGAGCTTATATTATTCTAACAATTGCAGTCCCGATCTTGTTGGTTATGCTGATGCTAGGTATTTATTTGACCCATACAAAACTCGATCTCAAACTGGCTACGTGTTCATATGTGGAGATACTGTCATATCTTGGAGATCTACAAAACAGTCTATCGTAGCTACTTTATCAAATCAACAATAATAGCTATTCATAAAGCAAACCGAGAATGTGTGTGATTGAGATCCATGATACATCTCATTAGAGAAAAATGTGGTTTGAAAAGTGAAAAATTACCCACAATTTTATATGAAGATAATGCAGTATGCATAGGACAACTAAAAGGAGGATTCATAAAAGGAGATAGAAGAAACACATCTTGCCAAAGTGCTTCTACACATATGAGCTCCAAAAGAATGGTGATATTAACGTGCAACAAATTCGTTCAAGTGATAATGTGACTGATTTATTCACCAAATCTTTACCAACTGCAACTTTCAAGAAAATGATGCACAAGATCTGGATGCTAAGATTCAAGAATGTTCTAATTAGGGGGAGTTAATACGCGTTGTACTCTTTTTCCCTTACGAGGTTTTGTCCCACTGAGTTTTCCTTGTAAGGTTTTTAATGAGGCAGCCAAAATGCGTATTATTAGATATGTATACTCTTTTTCCTTCACTAGATTTTTTCCCACTGTGTTTTCTTTTTGTAAAGTTTTAACGAGACACATTATCTATCAAATAGACATTCAAGAGGGAGTGTTATAAATGTATTTGTATTAAAGTGAATGTCTATAAATGTATTTGTATTATAGTGGATACATATATTTATATTATAATAAAAAATTAGGAGAAATTATCCCTAAAAATAAAAAAATTCTACTTTATTATATTTTATTTCACGAAGAAAAATAAAAAATTCTCTCAATGTCTCTTTATCTTATCTGCAATATTCTTATTCTTTTGTTTATTATTTCAAAACACTTCTCTTTTTTTGGTCAAAAACTCTGGTGCCTATAAAGACCACCATCCATCCACTTGGTTGCGTTACAGCATTCTAGTATTCACTGCAACACCGAGCCCAAGCAAACCGTTCATATCTCTTCGTGTGTGTTCCGTGTCTCTTTTTTCTTTCTCTCTGGATGTACACAAACATATATATGTGTTTGTAAGTGTGTGTTATTGTGTGTAAACCGGCTGTTTTCATTTCTCCCTCTCTCTCTCTTTGGAATCCAGCCCCTTTGAAACAACTTTCAGATTACGCCAACTCAAATTCAAGAATCGGGCATAACGTAAAAAAGATTAAATCTTTTTTTTTGGGTTATCTGGGGTTATTTATTGTTTTTGGTTTATCTGGGATTTAGTTCTCTTGAAGAAAGATTCAATCTTTCTTGTTTTTGGTCATCTGGGGTTAAGTTTTTTTGAAAAAAGATTCAATCTTTTATTGTTTTTGGTTGTGTCTGGATTTTGTGAGGTTGGAGTGTTGAGAAATTTTGGTGTGAACAAATAAATTTTGGTGTAAAGGGAAGGTGTTTTTTAGAGGGGATGAGAATGAGGAATGAAAATGTAGTGGGGTATGAGAGGGAGGTAGAAGAAGAGGAGGAGGAAATGGAAATGGTGGCGGCGCGTGGGTCTCCCCAGCAACAGATGAAGTTGGTGGTGGTAGGCTATGCTCTTACATCCAAGAAAACTAAGAGCTTTTTGCAGCCCAAGCTTGTAGGTCTAGCTAGGTAATCAATCCACTTTTTAAATTTTGTTCCTGTTTTGTAAATCATGATAAAACTCTCAAGAATTTTTTGATTAATTGTTGAATTGCATTTACATTGATGTTTATGTTAGAAATTCTAATAAGCAGAGCCAACAGAGGCGTATATGTGATTTAGAATAGGTGCATTCCAAGAAGTCAATCTGGAAAATTGTATATTTTGTTAAAATATACGGTCCGAGAGGAAAGTTGTGGATTAGATAGAATCTCTTCCTGCTATAAATATCATGCATTTCTCCTTTTTTGGCTTCACATCTCTGCTTTGTTGATCGGCGGAGAATATTTGTGAAGCTCTGTACATTCAAAGTCATATATAGGTGCGCGCGCGCATGTGTAGCATATACACGCGCATGTGACTGTGTACATAAGTATATATGTACATGTGTTTGTGTGTGCATATATATTTATGTATTTTTATGTGGACGCATTATATGTGTTTGTGTGCGCGCACATGTATGTGTATATATTATATAAAATACACCTGATCCATTTGAGCTCATTGAACTGCAACTCTCAGTGAGGAAATATGGATTATCTGGAACTAGAAATGATTAAGCATACTGATAGACTTCATTGTAAAAATACACTTAAGACTGATTCATTTTTTAAATTATGCTATTATTTTCCTTTCGCTCATTTTTTAACGGACTTGTTTTGTTCAGGTCTAACTCTAGTATTATTAATACGAATTGATCTGGATTTTATCATGTTTTCATTGCAACCAAGTGGGTAACCATGCTCCTCCTGCCTTATATAGGAATAAGGGAATACTGTTTGTAGCTATAGATCAGAGCAGACCCCTTTCAGATCAAGGTCCTTTTGACATTGTGCTCCACAAGGTTAGATCATTGTACTACCTCATGTTCCTTTGTGCATTTTTTATTGTTTTATGTCCATCTTTCCTGTTTATTTACACCCAGATATCCCATTAGTTTCTGCCCAGGGAAGTAATCAGTCTGGTAATTTTTCCCTGTTCCTATCCTGCAACTTTTGCAGTTCTTTTTAGTATATGTTGCTTATTACCTGTATATAACTTTTCGTGCTCTTCTTCTCTTGCAGTTGTCAGGAAGCAAGTGGAGTCGTATTCTTGAGGTTAGTTCATGTCAAAAGATAACAATTAATATGTGTTATGCGACAAACATGCATATATGTTTAGGGTGTGAAATACATGCAATTTCTTGATGATGTGGATTAGTGTTGGCAGTGATTGGTGGGCAACCTTTTTTTCTAAATGCTTGTTCCCGTCATAAGTAACCTGCAGACTGCCTGCTCTTTCTACCATTATGATTCATGACTTCATAATTAAGGTTAAAGCCTAATGCTTCTAGCCAACTGAGAATCTTTATTCTTCATGGACTGTTAGCTGGTTTGCAGGATAGTATTCGTGGCTTCATATACTGATTCTTCTTCTCATAGTGAATGCCTTTAAGAGGAGAGGCTTAACCTAATCAATTTTTTGAATACTTTTTTGTATTGTAACATTGATCGTATGTCATATGTCTAGGATAACTGGTTCTTGTTCTAGTTTTATCATGAAGTTATAGATTCTATTAGAATATTAATATTAATAAATAATAATAATTGTGAATGTGGAGGCTGATGCCAAGGACAATACACAGTTGGCCAAAAAACCGGAGGAGGCATTCATGTGAGCTTTAGAGAAGACAGCTTAAATCTGAGATATTACCGATGGTCTAGGCTATCCCCACTTGTTTTGTTTCTATTAGCACATCACGTTAATTACATTTAGATGATAAAATGAGCCTAGTGTTTCCTAGTAGATCCACAGTGATATGCCAAGATTGTCTGCAAAAGTTTTTGCTGATGTTCAATTAATTGTCATATATGAAGTGAAAATCAAGAAAACAAGATTATTTAACTGAAAGGATATGGCAGATGAATCAGAATTAACAGAGATGTGATGTCCCAAAAAGATCTTTTTTGTGTGTGTATGTGGGTGGAGGTGGTATGTTAGCTATTCATGTTTGAAGGTTGGGAGTGCAATAGCTGTTTGGGGTTAGGGGGTGTTGTCTTATGTCTGATTTCTGGTGTACTAGCTTTGCTACAGCTGTTTGAAAGGTATACAATATCACAAACTCTTATCACCCGCCCAAAAAAAAAAAAAAAGGCAAGAGTGCTGCAGATATGAGCTGGATGTCAGCTTTGTCCAGTCATTGCATTGACTACTTAAATTTATGAGATCTTGGCTAGTTGAAATTTCTTTGATTTGATTTCTCTGTTAAGCCTCTGTTCACTTTTGTCTAAAGGAGTACATATGGAAAGTCCCTGTGTTTCTTATCCTAAACACTTTAATTTTTATTGGACAGGATTATAGGAAAACACATCCACATGTCGCAGTCCTTGATCCTCCAGATGCCATACAACATGTATATAATCGTCAATACATGCTTGAAGATGTCGCAGACCTGAACTTGTCAGATGGCTATGGTAATTTTTCTGCTTTTGCTCTATGATCAGCAAGAACTGTTGTCATAATCTTATGGTTAGCTATATACAATTACTGTTATTCTGAGAAAGGGAGTCTGTTTATTAGTTGTATGCACCAAGATAGTCAATTTACAGTTCCTGGAATGCTTTTGATAAAGCTGTTATGCTGAAACGACGAGTAACTTGCTTTTGACTGCATGACAGGCCAAGTAGGTGTTCCCAGGCAATTGGTTATAGAAAAAGACCCTTCATCTATTCCAGATGCAGTGGATAAAGCTGGTCTTTCACTACCTCTTGGTATGTATATCTTTATTTAGTTGTCGTATGTTTGGGATTAATCGACTGATCTATAACTGTCTACTGTACTTCCATAACTCTGATAACCTTTCATCCTCGATAGAAGGTAGGGGCTAGCCATCAGATCTTTACTTGCCAAGGATGCAAGTCTGAATAAAATGGTAGGCAATAGAGGAACAGACTAATTGTTTTTTTTGGCTGTTCTTTTGTCTGAATGGATTTGTTTTTTATTTTTTTGTTTTCAGTGGCGAAGCCTTTGGTTGCAAAGTCGCATGAGTTGTCTCTGGCCTACAACATGGTCTCTCTTCAGAAGCTTGAACCCCCGCTTGTTCTGCAAGAGTTTATCAATCATGGTATGTATTTCATTTACAGGTTAAAATTTAAATTTGTGTTTTTCATGTGTAGTTTTGATCGAATTAGTGAGGTGGTGATACTTTGTTAATTTTTTGGCTGTAGGAGGTGTACTCTTTAAGGTTTTTATTGTTGGGGAAGCCGTTAAGGTTGTCAGGCGTTTCAGTTTACCTGATGTTAGCAAACGTGAGCTGTCTAACAATGCCGGGGTTTTCCATTTCCCTAGAGTTTCATGTGTTGCAGCATCTGCAGAAGAAGCTGATTTAGATCCTTGTGTTGGTGGTAAGCCATCTTTTCTATATGAATTTGATTACATTATTCTACATGCTGTAATGTATCAAGCACGCTTTAATATATAGACACCTATAGATATGGCTTACTCCTTGTTGGATAAATCATATAAAGATTCTTAAACATTTGATTCCTTGTTTTCAAACAAGTGGAAGACTTCGAAGATTCTTCGTCCATTTGATAAAATTATCATCTAATTTTTTGGCTGTAGATTACCAAGATTCAGTAAGAATGTATTGATTAAGGTTATCAATACTGTTCATGAAGTCCTAGCACTTTAGAGTTATTTCCTCACTCTTCTCCTGAAATTTTAATCTGTTCTAGTCTTCTCACTATCAACTTGAACAGTTCTAGAATAATTTTGTAAATTGGCCTCTCTGTTAGACTCCATTCTCCACTTTATTGTATCTTCTTTTAATCTCCTCTTTGCTTTGATTGGAAATTTAAGCTCCGATTTTCTTTGATTTGAAGAAGTTTTTTTTAAAGTAATCCACTTTGAGGTTTTAGCAAGACAAAGTGAACGATTTGGATATCGGATAAATATACACAAACATCAGAGTGTACCTGGCCTTTTAGAGATAGTACAGTGCATCTAAAAGTTCAAAATTAGAAAGTCTGTCATGTTTTAGGAAGAGCACTCTATACCTACTAGCTATTATTTTTGCGCGAGGATCTCTTTGTGCACAGATCTGGCAGTAGGGTTGAGATATGACCTTGCAAAGGTATCACTCTATGGATGAAATAACAAATTATAGTGGAGAATAAAAAAGGACTTGGTTGATTCTATCCTATGACAGGAAAAAAGGAGAGGTGAATCTATGTACCCCAAGAATAGAAGTTTGATAATCTAAGTTTGAAGAAGAGTTTGGTCACGTATAAGGAGAGAGGAAGACCACTGAACAGGTTGACTTACCTCTGAAAGCTAAGTGACGAGAATCAGTCTTTGCACACTTGTAGAATTTTCCTTAGGCTCAAGCTGTTGTTCGCTGTCATCACCTAGATCTTGTTGACTAAATTAAATCGTAGAATTGTTATGTCTCACATGAACCCCTCAATAGTTCCGTCCCTAGATTAATTTGTAGTTGCATAGTTTCATCACAATTGGAAGAATAAGATTTGTATAGGTGATAACAATAAGTTGGGAAATGTTTTAGGTTATGCTAGTATATTTACTGTAGGTCTTGTGCTTTCGAGGAGACTCTTGGTCATGCCAGAGATTCTTATACCAATAGAAACTTATAGAGACCTCCTAGTACTTTCTATTTTTATCTTGTAATATTGGCCTGAGATGAGATTTAAAAGAGCTACTAGGTCAGTGAGGATTCATATTGCTGACCCCAATTTATTTTGGATTGATGCGTAGTTTGTTGTTGTATAGTTTCATATCTATTGTGCAAAGTATGATGAAAAGAATACATAGGAAAAAAGGATTCAACAACGAAAACGTTTTCAAATGAACTCAGCTATCTGCAACGCTATGGCCGATCAAATACCTTTAAGCTTTTAGTTGAGTGTTTTCTAACATACTCGCTAATATATTCAACATTACTGTTGTCAGATAGCACCTTTGATCTGCTATTTTACCTTGGTCAATACTAGGCTTTTCTCAGCCCGAACACCTTAATTTATTGTGGTTTTGCATGCTGCGGGGTGATTTTATCACCAGTATGGTGTTAACTTTATTCATATTTATCCTCTGCAGAGCTTCCTCCACGGCCATTACTTGAGAGGCTTGCTAGGGAACTTCGTCGTAGACTGGTATATTTCTGTTCATTTTCTCTCTTTTTTCCTTAATAAATTATGACTGGAAGGGAACGACTATGGGGGCTACATGCTCTGCCTTCTTGTTCTGCAGCTTCATAATGTGTTATTTTAAAGTCTTATTGCAATGTGTCGTGCAGGGTCTCAGGCTCTTCAACTTGGATATAATTCGAGAGCACGGGACCAAAGACCGCTATTACGTGATAGATATCAACTATTTTCCTGGTAAGCTAAAGCCTTCATCAGTAGATGTACCTTTTCCCAGTATATACTGGTTTAGTTTGACATTCACCACTGTTCTCAAGAAAAATTCTTTGTTACCCTCGGAACCAATGATTATGAAACTTCTTTTGCTTATATAAACTTCAGGGTACGGAAAAATGCCAGAATACGAGCATATATTTACAGATTTTCTCCTGAATCTGATGAAGCAGAAATAGAAAGGAAATTCTCCCTGGTATATAAACTTGACTATGCTCTAGAAGAAAAGAGGATATCATCCAGTCAGTACAAGGAGGAGAGAACTTATATATTGAGTGCAATGACTCAAAGCTATTCGAAGACGCGGTCGGAGAAGCACAAAAGAAGTCCCCGCTGATGTCTGAAATGACTGCTGGCTGAAGCACACAGTACACAATTCTTGCAACAAAGCCTGGGTTAACAAAAATTCAAAATTTTTGGTCATTTTATTGTTTCTTTGGGTTGGGTTGGGTTGGGTAGAATGGGTGGGTTTACAAAGGGAAAAGATCCCTTTAGTTAGTGTGGATTGAGGAAGTTGAGTCCTTGGTAAATGTTTTCTGGAAAGTAAATTGTGCCTGTACCTAAAGTACCTAATTTTTTTGCAGCCACCTTGTATAAATGCCTTAGATAGGAATATGCATTTTGTGCCTTTTTTGGCTCTTCTTGGTTATCTCTAATATTTGTACCGTCGGTACTTTTATTTTCTTATTATTTTCATCATAGTTTTTGCTCTCGCATTTCCTTCAAATCATTTTTGAAAAATGATTTTCTTGAGTCGAGGATTTATGGGAAACAGTTTTCTTGTCCCACAAAGATAGGATAAATTTAGACAACTAGTTATATTGTGTGGAAAACTATTATGCTAATCAGTGTAAATCTACCACAATAGATTCATGATGTGTTCTGCAAAATACATTTATGTTGCTTAATCTAGATTCATCAAGGTTCTAATACGATACCAAACATCGAGAAATAAAAAAATAAAAAGTTGGTATAAATTCTAGCAGTAACAAAATATCATATGATTTCTTTTCATATGTCGATGGACAGAGTTAGTGAAATACAGAGTTAGTAAAATTGATCGCAGGCTGACCTAGCCACCATGTTTTAAGAAGTTGGTACAAGGTTGCAATCGGAAAAAATAAAAAATAAGAAAGAAAAAAAAAGCAGCATTTTCTTAGATTGGTTGGTGTCCCGCGCTTTTCTCAAGACATTTCTCAGCAGCAGAAGAAGATCTGTACAATGAAACGGCTCTCTGCTAGTAGCTTTGCACGTCGACTCTTCAAATCCAATTCAGAGCACACCCATTCACAGGTACTTTGTTTTTTTGTTTTTGTTTTTTTCAATTGCACTGATGGTACTGTTCTTGCTTTGTCCAATCAAAATTGAACCAAAAATTGATTTAAAAAATGACGAAGATCTTGGGTAAATAATTAGGGGTTTTGAAATTTGTTCTATAATCACTGCTAACAGCTATGACTCTTAGGTGGTAATGGGGGTTTTTGTGCATTTGCCGAACTGGGGTTCTATCAGGAACTTCAATTTTTCTTGTGGGTCAACGTCCATCTAAACGAAAAATGAAAAAAAGCTTTTATTTTTGGGTTATTCTTCATTCATGCTTTTGATTTTGTAGTTGTGGAAGCAATTTTGTTTGAATCCTTCGGTTTAAAGGAGAGATTAATTATTGAGTTAAAAAATATATTTGGAAGAAAAAAAATTAGGATAAACAGAATATATACTTGTTGATGCAAGGGTATCTGGCATTTGAATATAGAATTCTGAAGAAATTTACTATGAGTTAAATCTGAAAAGTAAAAGAAAAAACAGAAACTGTTGAATATGCCTTGGGAAAACAAATGAATATAAGCAAATTGTTTCCAAAATCTAGATTAGAACTAGCAAACATAAGCACCATTATGTGTGTGTATCAGAGAAACATATGTATAAGAACATTTAGGACTTAGAATCAGGCACGGTTTTTTTCTTTATGTAGTTTGATTTGACCTGGGAGCAATGTCTTTGCTCTTCTACTATTGTTATGTTTCTAGTGTGTCTTTCATGTCAAACCTGTACTTTATAAGGATAAACACTTTTTTTGCTTTCACTTCTCTTTGAGTGCATTCACGAAGACTTTATTTTCCTGACAGAGCCCAAAGGAAAACAGGGAGAACACCGGCAGTTATGATTCTATTAACGTCATCCTTAACCATGACTTCTCGGAAGGGTTGCACTTGTGGCGCACCAATTGCTGTGATGCTTTTGTGGTTCCAGCAGGTTCTGGTAACTATAAAGGAACTGCAGAAGATGTAGGGTGTTCTTATGCTGTTGTCACGAATCGCAAGGAATGTTGGCAAGGCTTGGAGCAAGATATTACAAGTAGAATTTCAGCAGGTTGTGTCTACACAGTTTCTGCTTGTGTTGGAGTCTCTGGTGCTTTCAATGGTTCTACTGATGTCCAGGCTACATTGAGACTTGTTTACCAAAATGCAGATACAAGCTATTTATTTATTTCAAAGTTAGAGTCTCTATCTTTATCCTTGTTATTACTTTTTACACTTTATGGAACATCTATAACGCTAGCACCTTACACCATGCAGAAAATCTGTTATGGAGGAGGGTTGGCAAATGTTGGAAGGTTCATTTTCACTGTCAACTATGCCCAATCAAGTTATCTTTTATCTCGAGGGACCTTCACCTGGATCTGACCTGCTCATAAAATCAGTGATCATCACTTGCCCCAGCCACCCTGTTTATGAAGTAAGTTATTGCTGTTCTGAAAAGTCCTTTTTGTATCCAGACAAAACGAACAACAGAAGTCCCACCTATGACTCGTGTTGGTTTTTTTTTGACTATAACAGCTTATAATATCTGTTTTATCACTAAAATCTATCTTACCTTTATTCTGATAGAGTTCTAGGCCATCATCCAGTTGTACTAAAGATGAGAACATCATAGTAAATGCAAACTTTGATGACAGCTTGAATAGTTGGTCTGGAAGAGGCTGCAAGGTTGTTTGCCATAACTGTATAGCAGATGTAAATGTCAATCCAACCTCTGGAAAATACTTCGCAACTGCAACAGAGCGCACACAGAGCTGGAATGGGATTCAGCAAGATATAACCGGGAGGGTAAAGCGAAAGCTTGCTTATGAGATGACTGCTATTGTTCGGCTATATGGTCACAATGTCAATACTACCGATGTTCGTGGAACATTGTGGGTTCAAGCAGCTGATAACCGTGAGCAGTACATAGGCATTGCCAAGTAAGTTAATCTAAGTTCCACTTATTTAATGTGAACATGATGCTGTCTGATGTAGTATCCAATGTCTTATCATTGATCAACATTTGGCGGAATACACAGACAGCCCCTTGGAACTTGACAAAAATTTTCATTTGAATACTTCAACTAAGGACATGACCTATTAATCATCTGAAGTCTGTAAAAACTATACACATTAAACATGATTTGCACAACCAGTCAATGAAACTAAGTGCGCACAATTCAAACGCTATGACAAGATAAAACAACTAATGAAAAAATGGCATGTGGCTTGTCAATTTTTTTTTAATTCCTTTCTTATTCTCTCGTTCTTTCTTAATTTACTTTATCTTATCAAAAAAATTATGATCAACTGTTGCATCTCTTGAGCACTGCTATTTCTTCCCATCTGTTCTTCTAGACCTTCCTGGTTCAAGATCAGTGGCTATTGGAGAAACCTAAATGGAAAGCATCCAATCCCAAAGTATTGGGTCTTAGGCCTGAAAAGCTTGAGAATCAAGTAGATCCAAATGGTTTTCCTAATGGTCTGACTGGAAAAGATATATGAGGGTATGGGAACATTAGCGGTGATATACCTGTAGATGGCCTGGTGATCCAGTTTCATCCACTGTGATGGAGTGAATGACCCTCTGGCTCGTGTTAGCAGACCAAGCATGCTTCCAGCATTCAAGCCCCCACTGCCGTAGTCTGAGGTGTTCCTAGTAAAAGCATTTGAAGCATGATGATAGTAAGGCATCGTCACTAGCTTGGAAGTTGAGTGAAGAAAAGATAAGCATTTGTTGGCTCTCGGAGATGGCCAGATGGGATTGCTGGCATTACGTCTCAGTAAAGGATTACCTCTTTCTTGTTGCTTGAACAACATTTGATTGGTAGATAACTTTGGAGAAAGAGAAGTCATCAATAGTCTTGACTATGCAATCCTCTTCAATGACAGATTTACAAGCTGCAAATTCTATTCTAAATGCTTTAATGGCTGCTTCCTTGTCTTCTACTCTTAAGGGAACAAGAGAGAAGAAACTAGAAAAAAAGTAAAAATAGAAAAGGAAAAACAAAAGAAAAATAAAAGATGAATTGCCATTTTAAAGGAATTTAACGCATTCAAAAGATACGCACTGTGGTACATTGGCATATCATGCTTAATAGGCACAACTTTCACAGACTTCAGGTGCTTAATAGGTTATGCCCTTAGCTGAGGTGTTAAAATGAAATTTTTTGTCAAAGTTCAATGGGCTGGCTATGTATCCTGCCCTAAATTTCCTGTTGTTTCTTGCAAAGCACCCTCATTATATACAATAATTTACAGTTGTCCGTTATGAACATAGATCTTATCAAGCTTCTGCTTTAGCGTTTCTTGCTCTTTGTTTTGGCAGAGTGCTTCAAACAATTTGTTCTCAAATAAAAATATACACTATCCTAGGTCATGAAACTTCTTTAATGCTATCGAACCAGAAACGGTGTTATATGACTCAACCAACCTATGCCTTTTTTGCACTTCTATAACATTTAATATATAATTGTGTTAGTCAATATAACGCCTTAGTAACATTGAGGAATTTCTGATATTAACTGGCTGTTTCTTCTGAATGGTGTGTGGATTAATCATTTCTCTAGAGTATTAGCAATCTGTAGCATGAGCACTGCTGTAATTTCAGGGTTTTTTTCGTCTTACAATTTGATAATATCCCTGGAAAGATAATCACTATGTCAGTATCTCTTGATATTGCTTTTTATTAACATTCTTGGAGTCAATTTTGCAACTTAATAGATGTATGGTGGTTTGACTTGATCATTTATCTTCTTCTCCCTGTTCTCTCTCTTTCTCTCTTTTTTTTAAAAAAAAAAAATTACTGTGTACATTGAAGTTTCTGGCGAAGTGACTAAACAAAAAGCTGGTGGTCTGCAGAGTCCAAGCCACAGACAAAGAATGGGTGCAGTTGCAAGGAAAGTTTCTTCTAAATGACTCTCCATCTAAAGCTGTTATCTTTTTAGAAGGTCCACCTCCAGGCACGGATATCCTCCTCAATAGTTTAGTTGTAAATCACGCAGTTAAATCTCCTCCTCCTCCTCCACCAGTTGTTGAGGTTAGTTGGTTCGTCGTTTTGTTTCTTTTCTTTTTAGCATGCAATAGTATAGGGTAAAGCCTTAGGAAGTATTATGTTGTGCATCTTATGGGAACTAGCTAACACTAGAAAGTGTTTCTCAGTTTAACGCTTAATATTTCATGTTTCTCCCAATCCATATTCACAGCCAAATAGCATTTGAAGTGTTCTTTCGTTGTTTCTTTCACTTTCAGAATGCAGTTTTTGGTGTTAATATAATCACAAACACCCATCTGAATAATGGCACAAATGGCTGGTTTCCGCTAGGCAATTGCAGAATGAGTGTTCAAACTGGCTCGCCACATATAATTCCTCCAATGGCTAGAGATTCCCTTGGTGCTCATGAGCATTTAAGTGGTCATTATATTGCAGTGACTAACCGTACCGAGACATGGATGGGTCCTGCTCAGGTGATCACAGATAAAGTCAAGCTCTATTTGACGTATCAAGTATCTGCTTGGGTTAGAATTGGGCAAGCATCAGGTCCTCAGAATGTAAGTGTAGCCCTTGGTGTAGAGGACCAATGGGTTAATGGTGGCCAAGTTGAGGTCAGCGATGATCAATGGCATGAAATTGGAGGATCTTTTAGAATCGAGAAGCAAGCAGCTAAAGTGATGGTGTATGTTCAAGGTCCTGCTGCTGGGATTGACCTAATGGTAGCTGGACTTCACATTTTTCCAGTTGACAGACGTGCAAGGTTTAACCACTTGAAGAGACAGACGGAGAAGGTAATATCTAAATATTTCTTGAAGAGCATAGCTTTTTCAGATCTGATCAGTTATGTGTCTGACAAAAAAATATTTCTTTCTCAGATACGCAAGCGAGATGTCATCTTGAAGTTCTCTGGATCAGACTCAGTCTGTTCGCTTGGGACGTCTGTTAGAGTTAGACAAAAGCAAAATAGTTTCCCCTTCGGATCGTGCATTTGCAGAACAAACATGGACAATGAAGATTTCAACGATTTCTTTGTCAAAAACTTCAATTGGGCTGTCTTTGGAAACGAGCTGAAGTGGTACAGCACAGAAGCACAGCAAGGAAAATTCAATTACAGAGATGCAGACGAGCTTCTAGACTTTTGCACAAGAAACAACATTCAAGTTCGTGGTCACTGTATATTTTGGGAGGTGGAATCCACCGTTCAAGCATGGATACGCTCGTTGAACAACAATGACTTGATGACAGCTGTTCAAAACCGTCTATCGGGCCTACTTACACGATACAAGGGGAAGTTCAAACATTATGATGTGAATAATGAGATGATGCACGGTTCTTACTACCAAGAACGACTGGGTAAAGAAATCTGGGCAAATATGTTCAAAAGAGCACACCAATTGGATCCTTCCGCAATCCTATTTGTAAATGACTACCATGTTGAGGATGGCTGTGACACCCGGTCATCCCCTGAAAAGTACATTGAGCATATTCTTGACCTCCAAGACCAGGGTGCACCAGTTAGAGGAATAGGTATTCAGGGACACATTGATAGTCCAGTTGGACCGATTGTGTGTTCAGCTCTTGATAAGCTGAGTATTCTGGGACTTCCAATCTGGTTCACTGAAGTCGATGTCTCTTCCAATAACGAACACGTTAGAGCTGATGATTTAGAAGTTATGCTTCGGGAATCTTTTGCTCACCCTGCTGTGGAAGGTGTAATATTGTGGGGATTCTGGGAGCTGTTCATGAGTCGAGAAAATGCACATTTCGTGAATGCAGAAGGTGATCTCAATGAAGCTGGAAAAAGATACCTTGCTCTTAAGCAAGAATGGTTATCCCACGCTCATGGCCATATCGATGACCAAGGTCAATTCAGCTTCCGGGGATTCCATGGCACGTATGAAGTAGATGTCATTACTGCTTCCAAGAAAATTACCAAGACTTTTGTGGTTGACAAGGGTGATGATGCACTAGTAATCTTCATTGATACATAATATTGATTCTAACTCATAAAAGGCCTTATAGTATATGACTATGTGAAGTTGGAAGATTGTCTGTACACAACACATGTTCCTACAAAATGTGATTTGTTAATCCTGTTTGTTTCATTTCAAATGAATGAACAAGAATGACTCCATACTATGGACAGGGTTGGGAGTTGACTCATTTATTGATCCGCTCAACTTCAGTCCAAACTGCCCATTTGCCATCCCGACTCCATCTGTTTGCATGAATGAAAATGAATTGATTCATATACAAAGTATGAGGAGGACAGTCTAATGTGAAAAATGAATTGTTCACAGTCTAACAATCCTTCAAGCAGGAGCACTGCTATTGCAAGACAGTCTTTCAATGCTAAGCAGCATGCTTGCCTAATTCTACTCAAAATGTTTACATTCAAAAGCCTTTCAATCAGAGGAAGATTCAATACTTTATCTCACCTAACTTAACATCAAAAACAATCTAATTATGCTTCTTCAAGAATGCTGCTGCTCACCTTGTGTTAACACTTGGGTGCACCAGCGGAACTCTTAGAATCATTTCGATTAGCAACACCCACAATTCCATCAGCTTCCAAGAATCTACTTAAATGCTTATCATCCAGATGTTGCTGAAATTTTATTTAATGAAAAAGTAAGTTTAAAAAAAAATAAGAATACATAAGGAACACAAATTGAGCTTAGAATTCAAAGAAAGAGCTCACAGATAGACAATCTCTGTATTTCTTCCACTCTACAACACACTCCTCTTTATCCCACTCACCCTTCAAGAATTTGTCAGAATACCACCTACAGAGAAACCCCAAGGGTTAAAGGGGGTTTACCCTAGGTAAACAGCAAGTGTTTCTCCGTTATACCAATAATCTAAAGAAAAAACTATTAACAAAGAAATTAGGCAAAAGGGTTTTGAGTTGTTGACCTGTTGAAGCAACTATGGTAAGCCTCTCTGAGTTGAGCACAAGGTGAGGTAGCTAACGTAGATGCATTTTTCTTCTCCTTGAAGATTCCCATGTTTATGGCCTACACCACAAATCCATCAAATTCCACCCTTACAACGGCAAAACCCACTTCAACCACTTTTAGGGCTACAATTAAAATTAGATCTGGAAAAAAGAATATATAAATATACTTTCTTTTTTTTCTTTTTTTTCTTTTTAGAGATTTTATTAATATCTTAAGATTTTCAATCGTTTTATAATATAAATAAAAAATTCGAAGATTTTATAATATAGTAATTTTTAACTTGACTTTAGTATTATTTATATAAATTGTAAATTTTTATTTTATTTTTAAAGAAACACATTTCTCAAATTTAATATATAATAGTAATAAAGATATCACACCAAAGTTTAAAATTTTGAAAAATTAAAAAAGACAAATTAAAAAATAAAATATTTTATTTTCTCTATCTTTCTTCTTATCCTTCTTTGAATATATATATATGTCTTGTCTTGTTACTAAAGTACTATGTGTTATATTTTATTTAATTTATTATGGGATTTTGAACAAGAAAAGTTTGTATTTCTTCTCTTTTAATGCAAATAATTTATTAAAAATAAACAAAAAATTTCCCACTGACCTTAAATTGAAATTTTATCATACTTTTTTATTTTATTTTATAATCCCAGGTATATACTATTTAAGAGGTAATATAATTTTCTTTACCATAATTATTTATTGAATCCTTTTAAAGAATAATTAAATATATGTTAATATTTTAAAATTTGTAATATTGAATTCATAGTGATCAACGAATTTAATTAAATTTGATTATAGATGAAAAAGTTTACTCCTAACCCTGCGTAATGATATTTCTCATACTGTTAGGTATGCAATGATTATATGTTTTCCAATATTGTCTTAATTTTTATTTCAAATTATTAATATATAATTATAATATATTAATATACAATTAGTTAAAAAGAAAAAGATATCATTTTTTAAAAAGGTAGGGTAAAAAATAAGATAATTTTTTAAACTTATAATTTTTTTAATTTTTTTAATTTTTTGTTTTTTTTAATATTTTATTTTGAGATAACACTAATTTTTCAATTGAAATTTCAAATTTTATATAAAATGATACAATTTAAAATAATATAATAAATATTTAATTGTGAATCTATATAAATTATATATATCGTGAACTTCTTTTTAAGAAAATATATTATCTTCTTTTACCTAATATAGCCAATAAAAAATAAAAATGAAATAATTTATTAAAGAATACTAAAAAATTTATATATAAATATCAGATTTTGTTATTTTATAAATAAAAATGAACACTTAAATTATAAAATTACAAAACATATATTTATAATTAAAAGCATCACATAAGATAATTAATTTGGGATTTTTTTTTTTTTGTTTAAATAGCGAAGGTGGAAAGTACAATAGTGCATTTAAAAATGAGAGGAAGATTGAATAGGAGATGAGGTCCATGGAAAGAGATTCACTGATTGTTTGCTGATGTATTTATTGTATAATTTAAAATACTTTCTCGTGTCTATATATATAATTGTATAATAAATTTTGGGGTCTTTATAGCGACTTCCTAATCCTAATTTATTGGTTCAAATTGAAAAATGATGGAAGTTATATTAGAAACCTAAGTAAAATAGTGCAGAAGGTATATTAAATTTTATAGTTAAATAATACGTAAAATTCGATGTTAATTTTATCTAGGTGATAAATTACCAATAGTAGCTACGTTTTACCCTCCTTCCCTCTAGTTATTCATTAAAAAATCATATCGGCTTTAATAAGATAATAAAAGGTTTGATTTATGTTCTCCTCGTTTATAATGTGTTTTGCTCTTCTAATAATATATGAGGTAGTGATTAACGTTAAATCCTTCATTATCATAGGAGGTGAAAATGTGATTTTTTAAAAATACACGCAATTAACTGATAGGCCTTCTTATATATACTACACCTAAATGATTATGTGGTTTTGTTGTGAAATGGATCTTATAATTATAGTTAGTGTATCATTTTCTTTTAAAATTGAGAAACTTTTGCCAATTCATTTGATTAATTAATAGGTTTCTTCTTTGTTGAGAAAAGTGGGTTGCACATAAGCTATAGTTCCAAATCATATTTTATATAGAGAGAGAGAGAGAGAGAAACATTTTTATGTGTTTGGAAAAATAATAATTTTTAAGTGCTTAATACAAGCTTATTAATGAAAAAAGTTTTATAGGTAGTACTTAAACTTATTACAAGAATACAAAAAAAAAACTCAAAACTTAGATAACAATTGGGCGAATTAGATAATGATTTATTATTTAATTTATTTCGATTTTATTAGGAAAATAATATAATATTGATCTTCGGCCTTGAATTACGAGACGGTAAATAGCTTATTATATATGTTGTGTCGTGGCAAGACCTTTGTCTTAAATGCGTGCGGAATTTTGTCAGACGATGATGTAAATTATTAAGGCCGATCACTCATATGTTGCGTAAGCTCTTCCAGAAACACGTGCATTCATAACTAAAGGTTTAGATTGGAGTTGCACAAATACAATTGCTCAGAAATTTACAGAGGAAAAGAATTCAAGAAAGAAAAGGGTATTTGAAAAAGAAAGCCAATAAAAAACAATATTTTTTTGTATGTGTATCTCTCGTAAAGAGAAGACATCCAAATATATATGAGTAGGAAGTTGAACATTATGATAAGGAAATAAAATTGTTCATTGGTTAGGAACATAATAATTAAATAATTTTATTAAAAGATATACGTTATAATTCTCATGAATAATTTACAGGATAGATAATACTTTAGATAATCTCTGCCCAATCAATTTTAATAAATAAATATTAAAATCTTTTTACTTTACATTTCATCCGCGTAATTAATTTCAAAAATAAATACAGTGCCAATAGATTCAACTCATTTGACACCTTTGAAGATACAGTTTTCATCCATTTGATCGGTCATATATACCAATTCCTTACTATATTAAATAAAGTCACCTCCGCAGACTTAATAGAATTGAATATTCAAAACTTGTAACTTGAAATTTCAATTTTTTAAAAATTAATTAATTTTAAAACAAAATAAAAGTAGAGTCGTATTTTATATGAATCAGAACTTCTTATTTTCAAGGACAAATTTATTAAATTTGATCAATTATTATGTAGTACTTTTAATATAGACGGAATTGATCTAGAGATGCGGAAATGAAGAATGTTTGAATGTGCACATAAAAAACGTGTCCTTATATTTCACAAATATTATTTGTCCCTTTTGGATTTTATAATTTTCATATTAATAATTTCATTTTTTTGTATGAGAAATAATAATATGTATTTAAAAGGATTTAATTGTTTTTCAAAAAACAAATTGTACAATTAATTATACTAATTTTTTATTATAAATTCGTACGGAGCAATCAATGAATGGCGATAAAATTGAAAATTCATATGATCAAAATTTTTATTAAAAAGAAAAATCTCACTTTTTCTTCATTTTCAAGAGAACACGCAACTATGTGCTATATTACACACTCATTTCTAAACGCAGAAAAGGACAAAATAAAAAAAAAAACATATAAAAAATAAAACCATGCGACCTTGTTATATATTTTTCTAAATATTTACGATTATAGAATAATAAATATATATTTACGTCTCAAATTATGTCTGTCATTTTCTTAAAAATAATTATTTTAAAAAATTTAAAATAATTTAATTAATTTTTATCTATTTTACTCTTAGTATAATTTTTTTGAAAACTACAAAATTATTGGTCATGGAGTTTTTACTTCTTATAATTATTAATTTAGTTTTTATTTCTAAGTTTCTATTTAGATTTATATTGATAAGCGCAAAATAATTTTAACAATTGTATATTCATTAATAAAGATAATATATAAACTGAATAAATGGCCCAATGTAAAGAAATTATAATTTAAATATAGAATAAATTAAAATAATAAAATTTATTATAATTAATATTAAAAATACATAAAAATAATTTAAGACAAAAGAAATAATATCTAGAATTGTGAATTTTCTTGTCCAACACTGCATGTGTGGTAGTAATATTTTTCAATTATGTATGTGCAATGTATAGACTATAGTTGATTCAATACTCAATATCACTTGTTTATTGAACCAAAAAAGTGGCCCAATATTTCTGACAAAAAATTCATACTTGCCTTTATTTTTTTGTACTGGTATTTTGCCTATAGTAACAAAGGTAACAAATTTCTTGCTTTTTATAATTTAAGTAGAAATTAATAATTTTTTAAAATATTTAATTATATTATTAAATAACTAATTTGAGGGGCAAAAATTAAAAAATCATCTCTCTCGAAAAATTCTCAAATGGTATGGGCCGCAATGCATTTATATGTACCTAACCAATGACCAAACAATAAGTACAAAGTTTTAATTAGTAATGAATGGTAGGATTTTATCTCCATATTCTATGCTAGATTCTAAAAAACTAGTCTTATGGGACTGGGAAACTATATTTTTCTTAATTCCATATTTTATGAAAACAAATACTTTCATCGTTTAAATTTATAGAGTTAATTTTGAGATAGTTCTTTCAATACTAGATAATTCGGCTTAAAAGTTATTTTTTTATTTTATAACTCAAAAAGTTATTTATTATTAGTGTTTTTCTTTACCAAGAAATTATTAGCTAATTGGTATTTGTACCATGAGATTCTTAAACCCGATTAGATAATTTTTCACTTAATTTTCTGAGTTTAGAATTTTTATTTTAACCCAAATTTATAAGAAATAAAAAACTATTCATTTTAACCATCTTATTAGCCAGCCCCACTTGACCACGACTCATTACAAGAATGCAATTTTGGCATTTTTCATTTTTTGTTTAAAAAATGCTTCTTTCTTTTTAAATTTAGAAGTAATTCAGTTTAAATTTTTCATTCTATTTCTTAAATAACAAGCTCTTATAATTAAACATCAAATATCAGCCATTTATTCTTTGCTAATCGAGGCTAGCATTTTAGAAATGAAAAATATTAAAATAAGAATAAGAATGAATATTATTAAAAACGGCAAAAGAAAATCATATTGGTAAATTAAAATTCATAAATTTAAATTTTAGGTGGTCAAATGGGAGCGGGTCAATAAAATGGTTAAAACAGATAGATTTTTGTTTCTTATAAATCTAGGTGCAAAATAAAAATTTTAATCTGATTTTTTTATGGCGCCTGAAAATGGTATTTTTAGGAAATAATTAAATAACTGAATATTTACATGTAGTTAGATTTCTATATGGCCAAATGGGCCTTAAAAGCTTTATTAGTGAATAGACTTTATTAATCACTTTGCTGTTAGAAATGAATTTCATCTTCTTTTTTTTATTTTCTTAACTTAAATTTTACACTTCAGTCGAATTCAACGAGGCTTACGTGCATAGTCTGCTACTGTGGACGGAGACTTGACATGACGTGTTATTGTTTTCTTAAGCAAAACAACGACATCGTTTCACAATAGAATGGATTAATATTTGGATTACTTGTTTTGAGACTACAAGTTTGATTTTAAAATTTGTCTTACACTCCAATATTATAATAAATTTATTTTTCATTAATTTTCATGTTCGATTAAATAAAATCATGTAAAATAAAAAAGAAAAAAATAATTAAAAATATTTTACAATTCAAACCTTTTTTTTTGCTTACCTCATATACTGCTCATATAAGTTGTAATAAAAGATTAAAGACTTATTTATATTGAGAGAAGTTTATATTAAATTAATAAATACATATCATGTATTTGTATATAAGCTTCTAATAATTAATTATAATTAAGTAATTTATATATTTATATTGTTAAATAACTTAATCGTGATAAGTTAAATTAATTTGAATAACTATTTGATCCAAATAAGTATTTACCCATTAAAAACAGTAAGCATGCCACTAAAAATTATAATAAAATCATGGAACATAATATTTAGGAAATTTTTTTTATAAATAATTATAATTTATATCATAATTATCACTAAAAGTTATAATTCGCTTCACTACGATTCATATAGTAATTGTTATAAAATTCGTTGAGTCGGTAATATATTTCTGTGAAACTCACATTATATCAACGTCTGATTTTACGAGAATTCGCGTTGTATTGTTGATGTAACTTTCTAAAGTTCGCGTTGTATCGGTGTCCTGACAATTCACTTTTTATTAGTGATACAATTTGTATGATCACGCATACAACGATTTCACTATACGTTTTGCTCAATTATTTTGCATCTTTCCGCTCGAATTTAGTTGGACGTATTTGTATTTGTACACTCAACCTAGTTGTATCACTACTATTTTCTTGGATACACTGTTTTTTTTAGGATAGAAGTCGTTTTGTATCAATTCCAATATTCAATTTTCTTTTGAGTATATGCATCATGTATGTATTAAATTTATCTATCACTTATATTCTATGGAATACCGCATATCATCACCAAAAAGAATCACCATAAATTTAAATTTATAATAAATTGATTTAGATGATTGGCGAGAGAGGAAGCATAGAGGCGAGCGAGAAAAGATAGAGATGAATTTGCTACAAAAATGATAACTGCTGCTACATTTGGTACTATTTTAAAACTTTAATTATGCATCGTAAATATAATAGTTATATTTAATATTTAATTAATTAGGTAGTTTTTCTTAATTTGCACATGAATTTGTTTTTTGACCCGATAATTATAAATAATCGTTTTTATATTATACTAAAAAGCATTACCTAGTCACGAATTAAATTTAAAATATCTGTCAATTATTAATCATAACAGACAAAGCCAATAAAATCTTATCTTAAGATAAACAGTACACGTGATGTCCTCGTGGCTCTTATTATCCTTAAACATCAAGTTCAATCCCCCCACCCCCACCCCCCTCCCCCAAATGTTTTTGGCCTTTTGTCTCTTCTTTTCCATTCTATATAGTCTTGCTTTGTTTTTCAAAATTACATCTTTCACATCACTTCTTCTATTTTCTTCTGCAAAATGATTCAAGAGCTGCATTTTTCGAAGATTAATTGAATCTTCTTTTCTACAATCAAAGGTCCAGTCGTTGTTTTTTTCCGCGTTAAATATTGGCGAAAACATGTTAGTGCTCGTGACATTTAGTACGAACAAAGGAATTAATCATATATATATATAGTTAGAGTCGAAAAACGAGAGGAACATGATATATCGAGTTGACGGCAGATTTATGGTTTGTGATTTTAGGTTGGAGCTAGGTACTACTCTACAGCTCAGGCTGCAACTTTTGTACAAACTATCGGTTCAAGGTAAGTTGCATTTGATATGAAGGACTTATAATCCCATGAATCCCGGTGAGATCAAAGCGTCTGATTGTCTTAAAGTTATAAGTTTCCAGTAAGGGCGTAATTTTACGCTAAGTAAGTGTCATATTGGATCATAACTCGACGGAATGTGACGTACCCAACAATTCCTTAGAAATTTTATGCATTTTATATGGACTTTTACTGATTTTGACTTCTTCTTCTTCTTCTTCTTTTTCTTTTAATTGGTTTGGCAGTGATGATGAGTCCAATATTGACATTGATTGGGAGAATCTTGGGTTCAATTTAATGCCAACTGATTATATGTACCTAACAAAAAGTTGTGAAGATGGTCGTTTCAAACAAGGCCAGGTTAATCCTTATGGCAACATCCAATTGAGCCCCTCTGCTGGTGTCTTAAACTATGGACAGGTACTCGTCATTAATCTATCGCTAAACTGTTTGTAGCTAACAGAAATTTCTTGATAATTCATCGCTAAATTAAGTTGACAAAATTTTTTTCTGGAAACAGGGTATTTTTGAAGGTACAAAAGCCTATAGAAGAAATGATGGAGGTTTGTTTTCTGTTCGTCCTCACGAAAATGCAATGAGAATGCAGATTGGTGCTGAAGAATGTGCATGCCTTGTCCTTCCATTGATCAATTTATGGATGCCGTGAAGCAAACTGCTCTGGCTAACAAGCGCTTCGTAATCTTTCTTCCTTCAAAATTTATTGTTAATCCTATTTATCGATAGTTTAAAGGGATTATCAAAGATTCATGTTAGCTACGGGCTTTTGTTTTGTTTCCTTAAGACCCCACCAGAGGGCCATGGAGACTGTTAATTACGTTGTGGTGGGGACAGATCTAGAGTATAGGAAGGGGGT
Source organism: Datura stramonium (assembly GCA_018107945.1). NCBI lineage: Eukaryota > Viridiplantae > Streptophyta > Magnoliopsida > Solanales > Solanaceae > Datura > Datura stramonium. Next base: position 820,577 of record JACEIK010000001.1, on the reverse strand, counting down.
CGGCAGAATCCAATACTTTTGGTTCAAGTCAATTCTGTACACGAATTATTAGTAATTTAAATTCGATGCTTCCAGGGCCAAATCTTGAACTCATAAAACTTCAAATCAACTCCGTCTCTGAGCTCTCTAGCCACTCGGCTAATAGTTCATCCACCAGACTTGGTTTTCGTCTCCTTGGAACTCAAGGATGCGATGGTATGAGCCTATAGAAGTATAGAACAAATCTTGTTCAAGTAAGGTCGTAGATACCAGCTATTTAGCGATATATTAGCTATAACATTTCTAGCTAATATCTGTTCTTTTTAAGATTAAACTTGGAATTACTATTTAATCAAGTTGTTTATTTGTTTGTTGAACAAGTTTAGATTCCTCCTCCTGGAAAAGGGTCTCTTTATATAAGGCCTCTGCTTATAGGAGTGGACAATTCTTGGATTGGCTCCTTTACCAGTACACCTTCCTTGTCTATGCTTCTCCTGTTGGAAATTATTTCAAGGTAAAGTTAACTTTCATACATTAGAATACTTTTATGCCATTTGAAATCCATATGATTATTATAAATATGTATTTTTGAAAAAATTAGCCGATAAATATATTTTAGACAGAAGGCAATAATAGGTGCACCAACATCCACTATTTCAATTTCTAGTACATGTTTTGCTATTTTCATGTAGGAAGGGACAGCGCCATTGAACTTGTACGTAGAGGAAGACTTTCATCGCGCCTCGCGTGGTGGAGCTGGAGGTGTCAAAAGCATTACTAATTATGCCCGATAAATAGTTAACTTTCTTCATACTTCACATGTTTTATTATACGTGATACTATTATAGTATTACTGACTCAAACTATTAAAGAATATATGCTCGAAATCACACCACTTCAGCCTCGTACTCCGAACATCGTCTCGTAAAATGGGACAGAGATGGTTTTGAAACATCAACTAATTTGGGCCATTTATGCAGGTTATAAGAGCCATGAAAAGTGCAAAAGCCAGAGGATTCTCAGATGTATTGTACCTTGACTCAATAAATAAGAGATACATTGAAGAGGTTTCTTCATGTAACATTTTTCTTGTGAAGGTACCATGTTCTAACATCCATCACATGAATCTATCAGTTAATTTTTCGCTTCTCGAGATTCAAATTACATGAACATTTGATTAATTAATATTTTAAAGATATATTTTTAACAGGGAAAAATCCTTTCAACTCCAGCAGCAAGTGGAACAATTCTTGAAGGAGTGACAAGAAAAAGCATTATGGACATAGCACATGATCTTGGCTACCAGGTTTAATTATTCAAGCAACTAATGAAGACATTAATTACCAATTTAATTTATTTAAGTATAAATTAACTTGATATTCAAGAAACACTTTTTTTTTTTTTTTGAAAAAATAATTTGTAGCTAATTTTGGTACAGGTTGAAGAACGTTTAATTGAAGTGGAAGAATTGAATAATGCTGATGAAGTTTTTTGTACGGGAACTGCAGTTGGCATTGCTCCAGTAGGCAGCATTACTTATAAAGGCAAAAGGTACCAAAACTTTATTTACTAAACCAAAAAAATTAAAATTCTATACATTGAAAGCAACGTGATAAATATCTTACTCTATCTTTATCATGTTAGTTGTCATATTGTGTTTTTTGAGCATCAAATTATGCAAGCTTTGACTAGCATTTTAAGTCATTTCTTTTTTCGTGATATAAAAAATGAGTCAATTGACTTTGAAAAGAAAACGCGAAGGTGAATTTGGGATGGAGGGAGTAGTCTCATGGAAAATAAGACAAAATATTTACTAGTATTATGAAGCTTTCTTTTATTCGAGTTATATGATACTTTTATTTTTAGCCTGTCAATAAAAAAATGACACATTTTTAATTAAAATTAATATTTATCCTTATGATATCTATGGCTTGTTGTGGATTATTATTATTTTCTAGTCCTTTCTTCTCAAAATTCTATTGCAGATAATGGTTAACATAGTTGGATAGTGGGGAATAAAATATACGGAGGCAAATTTTAGATTTAATCGTTATGAGTTTAATTTAAATTCTCTATTTAGTTCAATAACCTATTTACTAGATCAACCTCCAATATCTTGATCTTTCATCAGTTCCAAATTAGTTGTCATTATGTTTCTTTTGAAGAGTCAGTTTAACTAATTTTTAAAGCTAAATTGAATTAGATTCACACAATATTTTAAAATAGATTAATTCAAAAACTAGACTAAAGTATTTTAAAATTATAAATTTTCTCATGTTAATATCACAAAAAAAAATATTTTAAAATATTAATTAAAATTAATATGATTTACGTCTCGAAAATCAAAACATGAAAGTTGAATTAGGAGGAGGAAGTATAAAAAAATTTTACTATGGGTAAAAGTGTATATGACTTAAATTCTTTGCACAAATAGACACTTCCATTTATGAAAACCTTCTGCCATTTTCTCTTTCTATGTTTTTTTAGAAATATGTAAGCTTTATAAGGACAATCAATGCAAAGATAACAATGTGTAATTACTTGTTCTCTACTTTTCCTTTTCTATTTTCTTCATTTTATTTATTTTTTATACATAATTATATATATGTTAATTTTCTTCTTATTTGACTCTTTTTTTTTTTTTTTTTGAATTTTGTGTTTTTCTTGCACAGGATTGAGTACAAGGAAAAGCTAACTAGTAAGAAATTGTATTCAAGATTAATTGGGATTCAAAGAGGTATTATTGAGGACAGGAGGGACTGGATTGTGGAGATTTAATGATTTTTTTTTTTTTTGCAAGTAAAATATAGTTTGGAATGTACTAAAGATTAGTAAAGTATGAATTAATATATATCACTTATTGCACAAAAAAATCTATATTACTAGCGGAGTTAAAATTTTCATTACAAACGGCATTCAAGAATTTCTGACCTTTGACACTATACGTTAAATTTTGCTACGTTAAAGGGAATTAATCAAAGTTTATTTTTATACGAATAATATATTGTTATGTCTTATTTATGTATAACGATTTTTAATAAAGGGATTACATGGACCCCCTTCATTAGTTGGCCACATACTATTAGAGTTTAATTTATATTCACGATAGTATAACATGGACCCCCTTCATTAGTTGTGGCCGCATACTATTAGAGTTTAATTTATATTCACCGATAGTGTAAAATAATTTTTTGACTTTATAAATCATCAAAAAGGTAATTATAAGAAAATGTTCGGAACAAAATGAAATTCGTAACCTATAATATAATAAAATAAATAACTTGTTATGACAAGTTAAATTACACTTGTAACATAAAATATTTTTAAGTTATCACTATATATATGTCAAATTCTTACTAGTATAATTTAAATTCCACGCACTCATGATATTAAAAGTATTTATACAATTATATCATTGATTGGATAATTACGTGCTTCATAATGATGATTCAAAGGAGACATCTTGAAAAGTATTTAGTGCACATTTTGATTAATTTTCCATCATTTTTCTTTGGCTGCGAGAACAATCTTTTTTATCTACTTTCAGCGATACTATATAGATAGGCTATCTTGTGAAATAAAATTAATATTTATAAATCATGAGTGAACAATGAAAATGATCCCACACACAGTGAATTCATAATTTACTGTCTTAATTCGGCTATCTTGTGAAATAAAATTAATATTTATAAATCATGAGTGAACAATGAAATGATCCCACACACAAGGAATTCATAATTTACTGTCTTAATTCACTTGACTATATTTATTTTAAAATTACCATACAAGATAAGCACGTCTATTATAAAATATTTTAGTGTTTCTTAAACAAAATTTTGTGGCTCAAACTTAAAATTCTTGATTATTTCAAATTTTTAATTTTTTTATTAATGATTTTTAAGAAAAAACCTTTACCATTCTACGATACCTTTTGGCGGTGGCAATAATGATTGATATACATATTATAATTCTATATAATTTTTACAATTCTCAAATACTAAAATTCATCTAACTATTGAAATTATATATTTGATAATATTTTCTCTATTAAACTAACTTTTCAAACTATTGTTCCTTTTTCTTTTATACCACTTTCAACAAATGTAAGCTCCAGTCAAAACCATCATATAATGTGAATCACAGAGTTTTTAAAAATAAAATTTTAAAAGTAAATAAAGATAGACAAACTATGTTTTTCTGTTTTGAAGGTTCTTGATGATGGAGTGCAGAAGATAAGATACTCACAGTTCTCTAATCCACATTTATAAGCCCAAATTCCAAAAGGAGGAAAACCCCAGATTTTAAGAAATTGGCCCAATAACATATCTTGGACAATGTTATAATTGCTTAATTTACACAAATGTCACTTTTTTAAATCATGATTTAGATTTTATCCCCATTTTAAAGATTATGCAAATATAACTTTTGAAAAATTATCATTCTAAATAGAATTGTTAAAATGGGTCAGCCCAACTCAACTCAGCCCAAGCCTAGCGAGCCAAGAAATTTGATGGGCTAGAACGGACCGGCACATCATTTTAAAGCGCCTTAAAATAGTCAGCCCAACCTAGCCCTAAAAGGTCTGTTGGCTGGGGGGCTAGCCCTTTATTTTTTTTGATCTTTTTATTTTAATAAAAAAAATTCTTTTCAATATACATTTATACTTATAGGTATGACAATTTATTAACATTTCTAACATATAATTATATGAAAATACATAGTTCTACGATAACTTATAACATATTTCATACTCACACATCGTTAAGCATATTTGAATCCACTGATAAAATTATCTTAGTTAACATCTTCATTTTCATCTACATTCATATGCAAATTTAACTAGTCAAACATTACCAAATAACTATATATCAAAATTAATAATATTTAAATTTACTTTAAAACATTATCAATTTAAATTTGGGTAAAGTCGTGCAACCGAATTCGAGTTGCAACAAGTGCTTGAACATTTTCATGATGGATGCAATTTTTATACTTGGTGAGTAAAAATTTTAATATTAGGAATTTAACACTAAATGAGTAAAGTATTATATAAGGTATTAAGACTTATTCGGTAATTACAATTCTTAGTTTTTACTTCTTTTTTCACAATCTTCTGTTAAATTTAGATTTAAATTAAATAGTCCATAATCTTATGGACCACAGCCCGGCCTCGGTCAAGCCTCAAGGGCCAACGGGCTGACTTGGGTTGTGCTTATAAGCCTCAATTTAAATGGGCTTAAGAAATCTTAACACAACTCTACCTTAATAGCGGGTTGGATTGGACTAGCCTCAAGGGTAAAACTCATTTTAACGGCTCTACTTCCAGATAACATTACACTCGAATTTAATATTTATTTGAATATTACTCAACTTACACACAAAACATTAGATCATCATCTAACGTTTTAGAAGACGCTTTAACTTTTTTTTTTATTTATAAGATTTTCAATTTTGATCAAAAGTAATCTTTAAACCATTGTCTAAAAAATTCATAAATATTTTTTCTTATATAAATAATTTTATTACTAAATGACAATATGAACAAGGTACAAATATGTTGAAGAGATAACTGGACAGAAGGCCCCAGTTTTCGAGTATTACGGGTTAAGCCCCAAAGAAAATGACCCAACTATCTGGACCACAGACGACATGACTGCAAAACACAAGAATAAAGCCCCTCTTAAAGGATGGAAAACATAAATATTTTATTTACTCCAATTTATGTGACATTTGTTATTTAGATATGATTATTTTAATAAAAATAAACTTTCAAAATTTATTCATTTACGTGATTATAAATAATAT
>JACEIK010000001.1:747012-788867 GCA_018107945.1 Datura stramonium | reverse complement strand
GTTGTACACACTTGTCGTACAACTTGTAAAAAAAATAATATATTCACGCAAATCATAATAATTATCTTTTGCCTTTCATTATTTTCCTAGAAAGAGAAAGAGAAAGAGAAGTGAGAGAGAGAAACTGATCCAACTTCGTGGAAATCGCAAGCAATGACTTTCTTGAAAATGAGACGATGGTCTTGGACTTATTCTTTTATTATTATTAAAAAAAAAATAATAGAGTAACTCAAAAGCATAAATACCCACACATCCAAAGCATTTGCTCCACTGATATTGAGAGCCTTTTGCCCATTCTCTTTCTTTCTCTCCTATTTTTGAACAAGACAAGAGTGAAACACACTACTTTTTGAAGAAAATCAAAAAAATCAATTGATTAAAGAAAACATCATCAAGTTAAAAGAAAATGGTGAGAGCTCCTTGTTGTGAGAAGATGGGGTTGAAGAAAGGCCCATGGACTCCAGAAGAAGATCAAATTCTCATCTCTTATATTCAATCAAATGGTCATGGCAATTGGAGGGCCCTCCCTAAACTAGCTGGTAATTAATCTGTCTCTGTATTCTGGTTCTGCTCGGCCCGAATAATTTAGGCTCGGCCCGCACAAAGCCCGTTGAAGACGTACTAGGCTTTCTATCAGAACATTTTTCGACCGACTAAGTTTGATTCGGGCTGTGTGAAGCCCGATAAATAGAAACCGGGCTTCTCCATTTCCTCAGACCAATCATTTTTCATTTTTTTTTTAATCTGATCAAACAATTGTATCGGAAATAAAAGATGGTGAAAATTGAAGAAAATTATTAACTATAACTTAATTTGGCATTCTTTTTAAAGGTTCTGAAAAACCCATTTTTGTGTTATCATTTTCTAGATTTTTTTTTTTTGAAGAGTACAAATTAAATTATTTCTTTTTTTATTTATCAGGACTATTGAGGTGTGGGAAGAGTTGCAGACTCCGTTGGACTAATTATTTACGTCCAGATATAAAGAGGGGAAATTTCACCAGAGAAGAAGAAGATAGTATTATCCAATTACATGAAATGCTTGGCAATAGGTAAGTTTTAATTTTCAACTTTTTTCTCTAAATTAATATTTTGCTATTTTTAGTAAACTGGTTTCCTCGAATATTCATTCATATAGTATAATATAATCCCTTCAGTCTTTTTCTTATTTAAACAAACCAAAAAACAAGAAAGAATTAAATTAAAGGACTTTTAAAAAGAGAGAAACGGCAAGAAGAATAATGATCATAGCTCTAAAAAAAGCTGATTCTTTTTTAAAAAAAAAGGAGTATTGTCTTTATCACATCGAGTAATGCCTTGCATGCTCATAATCATTATTCACAAAAAAATAAAATTAAAATAAATAAAAAATAATAATAATAAATTATTCCTCTTTTTTCTAAAGGCAATATTACCCTAGCATGCTGATTATTTATCTTCACAAAACATATGTCTTTCTGTTCAAAGAGTATTTACAAAATCTAAAAGAGTTTTTTTTTTTTTAAAAAAAAAAAAGAAGAGAAAATATCAGATTTTACATATGTAATCATTTTGTTTGTATCAAAGAATAATCCAAAGATGTGTGAAAAAGATTCGTTTAGACATGTTTTCTTTTAAAGATACATTATTTAATCTAATTTGCAAATCTGATGACATTTAATTACGTGCTAAACAAATCAAGTCATGTGGTCCAAATCTCCATAGGTTCTTGTAAATACAATAATTAAAGTTTAAGCACTACTATAATGCTTGTCCACTTATATCTTTAATTAATTAAATTATGAAAGATTTGTTTAGATTGTTGTATTAATTAAATTTCCTTTTTCTTCAGATGGTCTGCAATAGCAGCTAGATTACCGGGACGAACGGACAACGAAATTAAAAATGTATGGCACACTCACTTGAAAAAAAGGCTAAAAAATTATCAGCCTCCTCAGAGCTCCAAAAGACACTGCAAAAACAACAATGATTCCAAAGCTCCTAGTACTTCTCAAATTGCCTTGAAAAGTTCACACAATTTTAGCAACATCCAAGAAGACATTAACGGGCCCGGATCCGGCCCGAACTCGCCACAACGATCGTCTAGCGAGATGTCGACCGTCACGGCCGATTCATTGGCCGTGACGATGGGCATCACAAACGGAGGGGATCAGATGGATTCGTCTGAAAATTTTATTCCAGAGATCGACGAGAGTTTTTGGACCGATGATTTGTCCACGGCCGATAACTCGAACTTTAATATGGTGGGTAGTGGTGGTGAAGAGTTACAAGTCCGATTTCCTTTTCATGCTATGAAGCAAGAAAGTGTAGAGATGGACGTTGGGGCAAAATTAGAGGATGACATGGACTTTTGGTACAATGTTTTCATAAAGTCTGGGGACTTATTAGAATTACCAGAATTTTGAGGGGTCAATTTGGTTGTAACTATAAAACTTGAAGTAGTGGAATGCCATCTAATTATTGGTGCTTTGGGATTTTTGGGAGTCGACAAGTTTGAAAATTCATGTTTGTTTATTGACTTAGTTCTTGAGAGGACCAACAAAAACTCCAAGTTGATACTTTTTTTTTTAAAGCTAGGATAATCATTTTTTCCCCCTTTTTTCCTACTTTTATTTTCCAATATTTGTTTTGGACCTTTTTAGTTAGTTTAATTGGGAGAAAAGTATAGTGGATGGTGATGTGAAAAAAGAAAAATTATTATGGGAAAATAATTATTAGGATAGAGAAAAAGAGATATTAGAAAAAATTCTTCAAGAAACTCTAATGCTCATATATCCCCCTAACTTAGATTTACTTGTATGTTAAGTACATCTTTTGTAACATGCAACAAAAAAAAAATAATTATAATAAAAAGGATTTGTTATTCATCTTATTATATATCTTTTCATTGGATGAAATGTTGTTTTTTGTGTTCGGTAGAATGCTTTCTATCAAAGATGACTCTCATACTCATCACTCGAATTTCAGACTTATGTTGAGGGTGAATAAATACTTTATACCACTCTACTACAATCTTTAGCGATACTTGTTTTTTCTTTAATGATCATGATATAACATATGATATTCATTAACACGATTATATGAGATTGGCATCACATCAAATCCAATAAAGAAGGATATGCTTCTTGCTCGAGATTTTCTGATAAAAGGTAAAGGGATCCTATCCATTCCATTATACCCCTTTCATTACTTATGATTTTGGTCCTTCATATTTTATTTATCAACATGAGGTACTCATATTCTCCTAACATCTTAATTTGAGTTTCACCATATTTCTTTTTTAATTTGTAATACTTCAGCATACTATTTTTAATCTCAATAAGTAATTTATGACGGTTTACAGGGGAGAAGGAAAAAAAAAATGCAATATCTATATTTAATCAATTGATTCGTTATGACAGAGAAGAAAAATGATGCATAAACATAAAAAAATGACGTATTATGATATTTTCTCTTTTGACAGTCTGTGGACAAAGAGGAAGAAAATGATGCATAAACATAAAAATGACGTATTATGATATTTTCTTGACAATTGCAAGTGTGAATATTTCTAGATATTTATATTATTTGTACGATTCAACATGTCAATTATTAAATAATTTATTAGAAATATAAGACAACTAATTAGAAATATTCCACACCTATTAAATTATTGGGAACGAAATTAATGGAAATATTCATAAATTATAACCAACAGATTTATAATTTTGAAAAATAATTATTCATCTATCACTATCAAATGATTTGATGCTTAAGTTAGAGAATTAAATAACATCAATAACCTTAAATTTCAAAAAGATGTTCCAACCTGGCATCCTAAGATGGAAGATTATGTGTGTATCAATTTTAAAAAGTGGCTTATTTTTATATTTGTCAAATTTTGGGGCTTATTTTAGTTCTGGTTTTTTTTTTAATTACTATTTTAAGAGAGGAAATGATTTTATTTTGCATAGTAGCTGTATAATTGGTGGAAATAATATTGAAGTGAAATATTTAATCAGACACGAGGCAAGTAAAAAATTATAATTGTTAAAACATATTTGTATTATAGCGAAGCTTATAAAGCCGTATTTGTATTTGAGTGATACATGTGTTTATATTATAGTGAAAGTCTATGTTTTGGGGAAAAACTAGGAGAAATTATCCCTATAAATAGAGGGGTTCTCCATCATTGTATTTCATCCCATCAAGAGAAATAAGAACTTTTCCTCTCTTTCTCTACATATTCTTGTTCTTTCTTTATTATTTCATAACACGTTATCAGCACGAGTCTCTACCTTGAGCACTCACTTTGAAAGATCGGAGGTAAGAAAAATTAAAATTTCTTTTCGAAGATGTATTACTTAACCACAGAGAGATATTCCTTTTGGTGACATTGTTGTTCTACAACCTACTGCCTCAAAATTTGAAGGCCAAGGTATTATTTTTCTTTTCTTTTAATATGGCTAATCTTACTAAATTTGGATTTCGTTGCCTTTCAAAGTTCGGGCAAGAACTAATTTCTATGGGTGTTGGATGCTGAAATCCATGTGATGCACTGCCCGGCACACCATTAAAAGTGAAAACAAAGCATCAAAACTATATGGATGTAATGGGTCTTGGAGACACCATTAAAAGTTAAAACAGTATCAAAATCCATATGGATGCAATGGTCTTGGAGACACCATTAAAAGTGAAAGCAAAGCATCAAAAAACCATATGGATGTAATGGGTCTTGGAGACACCATTAAAAGTGACAACAAAGCATCAACAAATATCGCTAAGGCTATGATATTCTTGTGTCATCATCTTGACGAAATTCCCAAAATTGAATATCTCATGATTAAGGATTCACTTGTTTTGTGGAATAGCCTAAAAGAAAGGTATGACCACCTGAAGATGGTCATCAACCCAAAGACACGAGATATACTGGATTCATCACACTATAAGTCTGTTCATGAGGCATAGCTCATCAACATTCAAAATTGTTTCTAAGTTGAAACTATGTGGAGAAACTATAAATGATGTTGATATGATTGAATATGTGGTAGTATACAAAATTAATTGAGAGCTCCGAAAGAGCTAATGTATTACTACCCGAAGGAATGAAATTGTTGTAGTAAGTCTCAAAAGGAAACTTATAAGTTTCAAGGGCATTGAAAAAAATGAGAGACTATAAATTATGGGAAGATCATGCTACTACAATTGAAGCAGGTTACAAAAATTTATGTAAAATTACCCAGCTGGAGCTTATTATATCTGCAGCACACAAATGGGCGGCACGGCGCATTTAAATCACACAACAGCAAACCAGAAGCCTACCCAAATGTTTGGCATAACCGGTTGGCCATCCCGGTTCAAATGTGATGCAAAAAAAATTGAGAATTCACGTGACTAATGTTGAAGAAATAAAGATTTTTCAAGAATTCCCTTGTGTTGCTTGTTCTCGTGATAGAATGATTTTGATCACTAAGATTGGAATTATATTTCCTGAAATTTTGGAACTTATAAAAGGGTGAATATGGGCCCGTTCACCTACTATGTGAACCGTTTGCTAATAGATGCATCTATGGAATGGTCACATGTGTTTTGATATCAAACTTGCAATTGATTTTTGTAAGGTTGCTGCTCGAATCTATTAAATTAAGAGCATAGTTCCAAATTATAAAATCATGCTGATAGTACGATTCATATATATGTTGGAGTTAGCAAAATTGTATGCCTCCACTAGCTAAATCATTGATTATGAGAATAAAACTCTCAAATAAAATTTGGCATGAGATGTTTATTTAACATATAGCAACACTTAAATGCATCAAGCCAACAAAGTTCCCTACTTTATCTTCTCGCTTGTGTTGACAAAGAGTAGTGCAATTGAGGCACATTCTATAGCAAACCAGAAGCCATTAATTTCAATACTTTGTACTTTCTGGTACGATCGTCTGGGACATCTTGGATCTATAATGATGAGACAAATTATAGAAAATTCAAATGGGCATCCATTAAAGAACTTGAAGATTATTTCAAATGGTGAATTTTCTTGTAGTGCTTGTTATCAAGGCAAGTTAATTGTGAGACCATCACCAACAAAGGTTGAGATTGAGTCCCCTGCATTCTTAGAACGCATACATGGGGATATCTGTGGACCTATCCACCCACCTAGTGGGTCGTTTAGATACTTCATGGTCCTAATAGATGCTTCCTCTAGATGGTCTCATGTGTGCCTATTGTCATCTCGCAACCTCGGCGTTTGCAAAATTATTGGCACAAATAATGACACGTGGCACAATTTCCTGATAATCAAATTAAGTCCATTCACTTTGATAATGCTTGGCAGAAGTTTTCATCCCAAGCATTTAATGATTATTGCTTATCAATTGGGAAAAGAGTTGAACATCCTGTAGCTCATGTTCACACTCAAAATGGCCTTGCCGAGTCACTAATTAAACGTCTACAATTGATAGCAAGGCCATTGCTCATGAAAACTAGGTCACCCGCTTCTGCTTGGGGTTATGCGATTCTGCATGCCGCAACACTCGTCACTTTAATCGATAAACAATCAAGCAATTTTTCTCCGCTACAATTGGTTTTGGGTCAAGAACCTAATATTTCTCTATCCGAGAATTTTTGGATGTGCTGTATATGTGCCCGTAGCACCACCACATCGCACAAAAATGGGTCCCCAAAGAAGGTTAGGAATTTATGTTGGGTTTGGATCGCCCTCCATTATTCGCTACCTTGAACCATTAACTGGAGATATGTTTATTGCTCGATTTGTAGATTGTCGTATTTGATGAGACAATTTTCCCAAAATTAGGGAGAAAATTGTGAAATCAAAAGAGAAATTTTTGTGAAAAATCCATCATTGCTTCATCTTGATCCACGTGCTTCTATTTGTGAGCAAGAAGTACAAAAGATTATTCACTTGCAAAATATTGCAAATCAATTGTCGATATATTTACGAATTCTATTTTATAATTCAATTTGCAAATGCTCCAATGAAAGGTCCTTTTTGAAGGACAAGGTCTACGTGGACACCGGGTCATGATAGACCAAACACTCCAAATATAGAACTCCTTGAAGAAGGAGAGGAGCAAATGACTACGATGGTCATAATGATGAGGCAAGTGCTTTGAGAAAGCACCACGACATAACACTTCATAAAACCTTGGCAAAGGTTCAAAACTGAAAAATGATGAAAATGAAGAGATCTCAATAAGTTAAGTGGTCGCATTGGAACTAATATCAAACCATCAACGATACTTTGATACAATATAGCGCGCAATATTGTAAAAGATTTATGAGGGATTCGAATTCTACATCTATTAAAGTATGTTGGATGTAGAAATAATTATCAAGTGAAATGATGCCGTATTGATAAACGTAAAGCTTATCGACTCCGTAGTCCGGGAGCATTAGAAATATTGTCACGCATTTAAATACTAATGAATGTTATCACTTTACAAAATTTGTATGAAAATCATGAAGGAATCGAAATGCCTGGATATTTACAAGTTTCTATAAACTTGTTCATAATTCCTATAAGGAGGAAAATCAAATAAGAAAACAACATCGGAGTTTGTCATACTTGATGTTTATATTAATGACATAAACCTTATTGGAACTCCAATAGAGCTTCAAAAGACAATTGATTATTTAAAGAAGGAATTTGAGATGAAAGACCTTGGAAAGACAAAATTATGTCTGGCCTGCAAATTGAGCAATTTGAAAAATGGTGTTTTATTCATCAATTTGCCTATACATAAAAGGTGTTGAAAAGATTTATATGGATGGTGCATATCCATTAAGTAATTCGATGGTTGTTCGATCACTTGATGTGAATAAGGATTCATTCGAATTTCAAGAAAGGGAAGAGGAAATTTTTTGGTCCTAAGTACCATATCTTAGTGCAATTGGTGCATTCAATGTATTTTGCTAACACTACAAGGCCCGATATAGCCTTTCTGCTAATTTGTTAGCAAGGTATAGTTCTCACTCCTACTAGGAGGCACTGGAATGGGATAAAACACATAATGTGGTATCTAAAAGGGACTACCGACATAAACTTATTTTATTCTTATAATTGCAGTCCCGATCTTGTTGGTTGCGCCGATGCTGGGTATTTATCCGACCCACACAAAGCTCGATCTCAAACTCTGTTTACGTGTTCATATGTGGAGGTACCGCAATATCTTGGAGATCTAGCTGAGTCTCGTTGCTAATTCATCAAATCATGCCGAGATAATAAATATTCATGAAGCAAGTCGAGAATGTGTGGTTGAGGTCCATGATAATCTCATTAGAGAAAATGTGGCTCGAATCGGTGACAAAGTACCCACAATTTTTGTATGAAGATAATGTCGCATGCATAGCACAACTAAAGGAGGATTCATAAAAGGAGATAGAACGAGCACATCTCGCCAAAGTTTTTCTACACACATGAGCTCCAAAAGAATGGTGATACCAACTTGCAATGTATCTGCTCAAGTGACAATGTGGGCTGATTTATTCACCAAATCTCTACCAACCGCAAACTTTCAAGAAGATCGGGATGCAAGATTCAAGGATGTTGTCATTAGGGGGAGTTAATATGCCGTTGTTACTCTTTTTTCCTTACGAGGTTTTGTCCCACTGGTTTTCCTTATAAGGTTTTTAATGAGGCAAACAGATACAACGTTTATTAGATATGTGTACTCATTTTCCTCTTCATCAGATTTTTTCCCACCGAGTTTTTTCTAGTGTTTAACGAGGCACACATTCATCAAATAGACATTCAAGGGGAGTGTTATAAACATATTTGTATTATAATAACGCTCTATAAAATGATTTGTATTATAGGATACAGGTGTTTATATTATAGTGAAAGTCTATGTTTTGGGGAAAATTAGGAGAAGTATCCCTACAGGGGTTCTCCTTCACTGTATTTCATCCCATCAAGAGAAATAAGAACTTTCTCCCTCTCTTTCTCTACATATTCTTGTTCTTTCTTTATTATTTCATAACAATAATCAATTATTGAATTAGTCAACATAAGTCAATTAAGAGTTTGTTAGATCATTCGAGAATCAGCTCACGAACCTACCTTTACTCACACGAATATATAACGAGCTCAAGTGGATCTATATATGAGAAGGTATAAATGTCCAGATACTAAATATCTAAAATAATGATCTAACGAAGGAGATATCCAATTAACTCTATAACTATGTAACTTTTTATTTTTTATCTATCTTGTTAATTATCTAATTTTTTTGAGATTTTCATCTTCCGATTTAAAATTCAATTTACTTTATTTATATTCTGTCATTTTCATTATATTCACACTATCAAAGGATGGACGCAATTTGAATTAATTGCCTACTAAAATTTCAAACTAAATAGTCAGTTATATATTTATATATGTAATACACACACACACACACACATATATATATTTTAAAAATATATTAATTTCAGTTTGGTATTAAACATTGATGTGCAGGTATAAATGATAAATCAAAATCATTTTGACGTGTGAAATAATTTTGATCATGAAAGCTTAAAACAGATTGTATGTCAATCGATATTGAAAGCAATATCTATGCTATATGGTAAAAATGATGTATCACGTTTTAATGGTTAAAGAGTTTTCTTTTCTGTTTAAAAAAATATTTTATTTTATAAAACATATAATTAAATAATAATTTTCAATTGAAAAAGTTATAAAGCAGAAAAAATATGTGTGACACAGTTTTCCTTCCACACTGAAAATTTGACCCCAGAGTTAATCATGGAAGTGGAAATTTACCATCTAGTAATTTTTTCATTTGGTATCCGATTTAGTTAATTTGAATTGCTTGAAAATAAATTTCATATTAAAATATATTTTATGAAAATAATTTTATTTTTAAAGCTTGAATTCTATAGATTTTAATTAGGGATGAAAGAGTAATTAGTTAACAGATTGAGATTTATGAAATTTGCATGAGAAAAACAAGGTGTACATAGTATTATTAAAAGATCAAGTACATATAATTGTGAAGTTGAAATTTACATGAGAAAACCAAGCTCCACGTATTTTCATCGGCCATTTTAGAAGTTTAAGATGCACTAATTATATATTTCTTATTTTATCTTTATTAGGAATGATTTTTTTAAAATGAAAAATATTTTAAGATAACGCATAAATAGAGTAAATATTTAATGAAGAGAGAATATATCTTAAGACATAAATAACGGTAAATTTATCAAAAACAGACTTCTATTAATTAGTAATATTTTCTTAAGGAACATGTAAAAGAGAAACACAATAAATAATATAAGATGGATGGATTATATGTGTTAAAATTTCACTAATTTAGTAAACATACAGATTCGAACCTAATACATTAAATGAATATATGATAAAATCTCAAACTCAAAATTAAAAAGTTTTAAATTCTGAATTCGCCGCGATTAACAAAATTGATCTTAGATACCTGGTACTGAGCCCAACTGAAACGGACGTGTTAACCACAAAAAACTATTCCATCTTCCTAAGTCTATGTCAAATTATATGTCCCTATTTTGACAGTCAAATATTGTTTTTCTTAATTATAACTTTGATTTGTTGTAAATTTTCTATATAATTGCTAAAACATCTAATGTTACAAGAAATGGGAAAAGGGGATGTTTGATTGACTTTACGGGGCAGTTGATAATTGAATCCGATTTAAATAATTATTTTCATGTTTATAATGGTGCGGAAAGAAAAGGCTCCAAAGTTGTTCAAGAATAGTAGCGAGCGTTTAATTTAGAAAATTACATAAATAAACATGTTATGATAATATTTATAAATTATGACCATTGCATTTAAATAATTACAATATCTAGCTATATTTTAATTAATTGACTATTTTTTATATTTACTAGCAAATAAGGAAGAAATCTCTTAATCTCTCTCCTCTCTCTCCTTCGCCCGTCCCTCCCTCTCTCCTCTCCGCCTCTCTCTTCCATCTCTCTCTTTCGCTGCCTCTCTCTCTCGTTCTTCCCTCTCCTCTTTTTCTTTCTCTCCCTTCTCCCTACTCTCCTTTTGTGTTATTTACTTTGTATTTTCCGTATCACTAATGATACACCGATATAAGAGGGAATAAATACACGTGATACAAGAGTAAAATGAATATAAGCTAAATTAGAGCGAATGGATACTACCTAAATGCACATATTAATACAACAAATTCAATCGTCTGACATCTCAAAAAATATAAAAATACAAAGAGAGATGAAAATACAACATACGTGAGAGATAGAAGATATCACTACCAAAAACTGCCCGAAAAATGAGGGTCAATACCGACGGGACATGGTCGATTTTTGAGCAAATCTATGCTCTGCCTGCGCACTTATTGCCGTCGGAATTTGGCCATCGAATAACCAGAAACCGACAGACAGTCGGTTAAAACCAAGGACACCGACTTTGAAGTCCGCCAAGGTTTTAAAAACCGATATCAGGTTTGCTTGTCCATCAATTTTCAAAAATATATATAAAAAATGTAGTACTTGGATTCAGCAAATGTTTACTATGGTATTAGATAATTCTACCACTCAACTATACATGCTCTTTGATGAAATCTTTCCTTCGTTTTTATTTATATTCTTAATCGCAATTTACATTTCAAAATCAACCAATTCGTGGTTTTATTAAAAAAAATAAAATATTTTATTTTTTTAGATATTTAATTCGATTTTAAGTGTTTTCTTTTTTTTTAAATATGTTTGCAGATTATTTCGCAAAATCAATAGACAATCCATCTGTCCGTCATTTTTTTAAAAATAATTAAAACAAAAATAAACCGACGACCTGGATCGGTTTTTCCCTTCCGATTTTTCGACTGACTCCACCGCTTCATTTTTGCCCTCATTGTTGGCAATATTTTATTAGTGATATAACCTAAATCGTATGAATACAATAAATACAATGCTCACACCTCAAAAAATATAAAAGGTGAAAAATAATAAACACACACAATACCTAAAGGGCAAGAGAGGGGCGAGAGAGAGGGAGAGAGGGAGAGAGAGATAAAGAGAGATATGAAAGATCATGTAATAATTATAACATGATTTTTATTTTTTCATTTTTAAAAGATAGTATTTCATATTTAATTCAACACATTAATTAGTGTATTTATATCTAAATTTAAAATATCTTTTATAAATATATTAATTATAAATTATAACTAATGAAATTAGGCTATAAAAGTTCATTTTCAATCAAAAGTGTGAGATTTATTTGGTAAATCTCTCCTAAATTTATTACACTCCAGACTTCATTATTTTGAATCATATAAAAAGCTCCAAACTTCAGTATTCTTTGAATCTTGAGAGCAAAAAGATTTTATGATTAAATTTTAAAATATTATCTTATGAGTGATAATTAAACATCATTCAAAATCTATACTTACTCAAATATCATGTTAAATTATGCGAACAACATCATATGCATTGCTGGAGATAGTAAATGTAGTAGTTTCAATTTAAATTTTATATTTATATTATGATTATTTCTCTTTAGTCATATTTCTTTCAGTTATACTGTGTATGTTGTTGTTGTAAATTTTATATATATATTTGAGGTCATGTTTTTATTTTCAGAATCCATAAAATTTAAAAATTTTCTTTGGTGATCGATACAACTATAACAATATACTACCGGAAAATTTTCCGAGGGTATAAAATACTCCTTTCGTCTCAAATTATTATTGTTTTTTTGGCTTTACATGCCTTTTGAGAAATACTTCCTTCATTTCCAAAATAAATGGTGTTTGTCCTTTTGATTTTGTTTCAAAATAAGTAGTGTTTACATAATCAAGAAGACATTAATGATGTTCTTCCACTTTGCCCTATTTAAGTGGAGAGAGTTTTACATAATAAAAGAAATTATTAAAGAGTTACATCTTTTTCAAGATATTTATTAGGGGTAAGTGGGTAAAATTACATTTTCTGTTTAGGGCCATGAGTTTTCTTAAGGGGCGTGCTCAACTGAAAAACACCACTTATTTTGAACGGAGGGAGTATTAATTAGAAAGATTTTTAAAACTAATTTAACCTTATTTATGTCTAAGTTATAATCTCTCGCCATTAAATATTTACTCAATAATCAAGGATTTTATAGTCTTCAAAAAGCTATATGAAGAGTAAAATTGAAAAAATTAATTAATTTTATCTTAAAACTTCTAAAACAACAAATAATTTGAGATAACTATTTTTAAAAAATAAAACGTATTAAAAATATAAAAGTTATTCAACCTATAGAATTGGATAGTTATATTATTATTTTAAAAATTTTTATTCGTGCTCGATATTTATGTAACACTTTAAAGGACAAAGATTTAACACATGGAAATATAAGGGAAAAACTTACAATCAGTATGACTACTAAAGCAATTAGGAGGAGCAAAGAAATTAAGGAGGTGGGAAAAAGAATTTTACTATTCACATGTGAAAATTATCAAAAAGAAGAAAACTAAAAATCAACCAAAGACCTTAACCAGGTGAAAATTTTACTGAAATGACATGATTTGTTACTACCCAGAAAATAACCTTTTAAATTCTCACATGGAACTTTGTTGCTTGATATGGAATAAAATAAAATATATTAAAATTAAATTTTAAAATTTTCAACTTTTAAATAATCACATCATTATTTCCTTTTTTAATTTTTTAATTTTAAATAGTTTAATTTTATGCTAATATTAGTTTATAAATTTTATATTATATTAATTAATTAACAATATAAATTTATCTCATTAATCAAACACAAAGATAAATTTTATCTCAAATTAATTCTAAACATTTCACCTAATTTTATATAGTTTAAATTATTTTATTTTATCCAAATTATAATTTCAAAATATAATCATGTACAATTTAGTCCATGAGCCAAACTACGGTCTTCCTAACTAGTCAACATGGAATTAATCAGTTATATGTTTGAATCTTGAATTTTTTTAAAAAAATTTTTTTAATTTTTTTAATTTTTTTAATTTTTTTAGAAAAAAAAATTAACGCGTAAATTATTTTTTTTTGGTTGGTTTTTTGTTTTTTTTAATATTTTATGTATGATTATGATTGAATTATTATTTTTTAATTAATTTTTATCAAAATTATTAAGTGACTATTCTCATTGGATATCAATAGAAAAAAAAATAATAATAATAGTTTTACATAGAAAAATTATGAAGTTTTCCACTAATTCGATGTGAATCTGTTTAGCACCATGCAATTTTTCATTGAATTGATTAAGTAGAAAATAGGTGAAAAAAATAACAAAATCTCTTATTAATTTATGATGAAAAATACCTATTCCCTAATAGAGTTTCATCACTTCTTCCCTTAATTCCACATTATATAATTATGGAACCAAAAGGACTAGAGAAGTAGTAGAAAGTTCTTTTTAGATCAGTCAATATTTTATTTGATAATATTTTATTTCAATACATTTATAATGATTGGATAAATAACTATTCGAATTAATTTTCAAAATAAAAAATATACTTCTGTTTGATTATCATTATATTCGTGAAAGTTTGAAGATTTTTTAAATAAAATAGATATCTTCTTGTGAAAGATATACGATTGACTGATTAAAACTTAGAGAGAAGGAAAATGAGAAAGCTTGAAATTAGCTCACGCTACTAAGAGAGAGACCGTGAGGGTAGGTGTGGATCCCTCTGACTTCCAGCCATGTGTTGTACGATTTTAGTGAAACAAATAAAGGAAAGCTCTTCCGGCTTTCAAATGAGCTTAAGCTTACTTTCAGCGTGGGTCAAAAGAATTATTTTCTATTTTTACACGATTCTAATAGAAAATTTATTTTTAAGATGCGATGAGTGTGTATTCTCAAATGATATTAGAGGGATATATTTTTATGATGAATATCTAATACAAAAAATAAAAAAAAAATAAAAAGAAATAATTCGAGAGTTCATATACAACTTGAAATGTGCCTCTTCAAACTAAAGACTAATTCGCTAGTACTACCAAAGGCCACGGCATATCTATTCATATAAGTAAAATAAACGAAAAAGATTAAAATATTTTTAAAACAAAAAAAAAACCATAAAATTAAAAATTCTAAAATTAATTAAATTTGTCATTTTTTTCATCTACTTGGATAAAACATATTCTTCCTTCCACCTATTTGGATCAAAATAATCTCTAATATTAAATTTAAGTCTAACACTATTCCTCCTTTTAACGAAAGTTAGTATGAAATATATTTTTTTTAAATTACAGTCTAAAATTACCCGTCCTTGTTAATGATAAATACAATGTCACATAAATTGGGACTAATGGAGTAGATTAAATAGTAATTATTATTTTGAGAGTTAATCTTCTTTTTTTTTGTGCTGTAATTTCAAAGGGACGTATGTAATTGTAGCCAAAAATTGAACGACCGGAGGGATCTATGGATGAATCTTTCGTGTGGAGATACTTTTTTTCTTGGCCGATATCTGATATCCGATTCCCAAATTTGAGCACAAATTCTTAGAGCCATGTGAGGTGTTCTCTATGTAATAATAATTAGAAAAATACTTGTAGAGATCAAGAATTAAATGTATTATTGTCTTGTTTTCTATTGATAGTAAATACATAGTACTAAGATATTTTTCTTATATTTTTTATTTTATTTGTTATTAATAATTTTGAATATTATAAATTGTATGTTTATGTTAATTAATAATATTAGGTATTGAGTATTACATAGTTCTGACATTTCGTGTTGAATTCAAATTATACATATATCGTAATATTTTAATCTTTCACCACAGGTAAGTTCTAATTTTAATCTTTATGAAAAAATATATAAAATTAAAAAAACAAAAAAAACATGTAATTTAATTAAAATTAAAAATATTTTTTATGTTTTTATGTAAGATATATATGTGTGTGTTATATATTTAGCAATTTTGTAGAAGTATATTGTCCTCAAATATGGATTAATAATACAAAACTTAACAAAGAGGAATATTTTAGAGTTAAATTAAAAAAAATCATATATTCCACATTTACTGCGTTAAAAGATCGGATAATTTTAGACTTAAATTTAATGTCAAGGGAATATTTTATCCAAATAGGTGAAAAAAATAACAAATTTAAAAGAGAAATATTTTAAAACTATTTCTAATACATTAAAGACATTTTTAACCTTTTCCGTTAAATAAATACAAAGCGGATATCACATGGATAACAGAAGTAGGTAACATAGTACAACACAAGTTAAATCCTAATAAGATAATTTCGAAAAAGAAGGAAAGGATATGATATCCTTTTTTTGATTATTTTAACTTGATAAATGATAGCTACAAGTATGGCCAAATTAAACTGAGATAGGACAGTAGCGAAATTCCTAATTTCACCACTGAAATTCAAGAATGGCACAGTTGAAAACTTACAAAACAAAAGACAAGGGGAGTAGAGGGCAAATATAAGGAAATCATTAAAGCACTAGAACCATTTAAGCCATCGGTAATCAGTCACCAAAAGCCCAAAAAATGAAGGGAACAAACAAAAATATCTCGGTTAATCCCGCAATTCACATACCATCAGCTAACAATCGACTAATCCAGCTATTCACTATAAGACTACAAGTCAGCAGGTGATACGAAAATATTATAAATTCAACTAAGGTAGCAAAAATAAGGGCAACACAAACTATTCTAAATTATAACACAAATAGCCTCCAGATATCAAGCCATGTTAGCAATTTAAGGGAAATTTGACAAAGGATACGCATTTTAAGCCATTCAAAGAAGAGACAAATTGAGGTGAAGATAGAACTACCTCTGCAAAACAAGTAGCTAACTGTTTAGAATAGGAACTCACTAATGGTGGAAAATAATCCAAAGGACCTTCAAAAGATGCTAATTATTCGCAAAAACATCAGTTCTATCTCGAGCATTTGGAATAAAACAGAGTACATTAAGAGTAAACAACTGACAAAGAAAGATATATCCCCATCAATATCACTTCCTCAAGAATCAACATGGCCTTATTCAAAACTGAAGCCATATGTTTAAAAATGCAATTTAGGAAATGGAAGCAACTTAGGAAACTCCAGCAATTTAGTTAAGGCAGGAGTATGCCAATGCTTTTTCTTCGGATAGTTCCTCAGCTGTCAAGTCCAACTTCTTTCTTGAGAACTCACAATTGGCAGACCTGGGAACACGAACAAACAGCATAAATTTAAGACCCTGTTGACAGGCCAGTTCAAGTTCAACTTGCGGATAAAACATCAACAAGGGGGTAAATCAAAGACAGAGAACAACTAAGTTTTCAAAAAACAACAGATTGAGTGGGACAACAGAACCAAGATTCAACATGCACTAGTCTGAGGAGCAAAATTTTCAGATAAATTTTTTGGATGGGAACTTTCACATAAATCATTAGGGATCATCTAAAGCTTAAAACTCAGCAAGGATTACATTTTTTATTAAGCCATACAAATAAATGGCTTTTCTCTATAGAAAATCTGTAAGACAAATAAACATCCGATTAGAAAAATTCTCAAATGCCCTCCACACATATGCTACCACAATCATTGAGGCTAATGACGGTAATACAAGGAATTTGAATCCTATAATCCTACATGATTTATGACTCAGATTAATCCACTTCCACCCACCACCAAAACTAACAATTTAATTTGACTAAACTGTATTTAAGGAGATGATTACTAACATAATAGGAGCCTAACTTGGCACAGTATACATAATAGATTAAAATCACGGACAACAGCTGAATGCAATCATATATTTACTAACCTTGAACAATGGACCATTCTCCATTTTGCATGTGACAGGAAGGAATAAATAAGGCCAGCTGGGACATTGTACGACCCATCAGAGTAAACACCCATAGAAACAAAAGTGCCCCAACATTTTATTGAAAAATTGAGATAAGAACTACTTTCGATTTAAATCTACCAACAATATGCAATAATAATTCTTTTGTTTTATATTAATATTCAACATGCCCTCAAGTTTAGAGATCACCTCGGAGTTCCAAGGACCCAGTCACGTATGTGATCACAAGCAGAACTAGCAGCGGAAAGGGCACTAGAAAGCTTTCTTGCCTTGATAATGGCAGCACCCCTCTGCTGTACGGTAGTAATGAACTCACCATTCAACCTAAATACGGGAATAAAATTTATCAGTTAATTGCCAAATGAAAAGAACACTAATTAATCAATTCCGAACAAGTCACTGATTCATTATACCATGCATCATCAGCCACAAGTTCACGGACTGGCTTATCACCAGCTGGTGTTTTAACTGTTGCATGGTTGACATCAGGATACTGTGTTGATGAGTGGTTTCCCCAAATGATGACATTTTTAACATCACTCACTTGGACACTCAATCTCTCTGAGATTTGGCCAAGGGCCTGAAAGCAGTCCAACCTGGTGAGACAGGTAATGTTCTTCTCAGGAATGGATGGTGCGAATTCTTTTAAGATCAATGCATTTGTATTGGCGGGGTTAGCAACAACCAACACCTGGAAGAGATACAAGGCAGAACTTTAATACCTCAAATGAAATGAAGGTGCATAACATGCACATTGAATCCTACAAGTGGTCTACCAATGCATATAATTGACAGACAGAAGGCAATAAGTAACAAAAAGATATTGAGTTTGAGGTAGAGCTGGACATGTCAAAGAAACCCAACCCCACAAGACATTAAGTTGGCAATTAGCATCTCGTAATTATTCTTATTGACTAAGGTGATCTATCTATCAGCTACGTAATCAACTACCTCAACAGTCTGAATAGAAGAATAATCTAATCAAAAGCTGGAAGTATATCATGCAGCAGTGGACACTAGGGTGCAAGATGCAAAAGTTAAAAATTAAAAGGAATTAACAAAGATCTATATACTTTGCCTGACCTTGCAGTTGGGAGCTGCATGCTTCTCGAGAGCAGAAGCCTGGGACTTGTAAATAGAAACATTCTTTGACATCACATCTTTTCTTTCCATGCCTTCTTTCCTGGGGAAACCTCCAACCATGACCGCAACGTTGACACCAGTGCATGCCTCAATAGCACTTCAGCCAAAGGCAACAACACCTGATACATACATAGCAGAACATACCATTTAAACCAAGTTTATTTTCAAAAAGTGATAAAATGGCATAACATTAAGATTATGAGAAGCAACTGCACCAACTCCTAAGAAGAGGGAAGGCAGCATCCACTAATTCCATCTTCACTCCATTCAGTGCCTCTGCAGCAGGTGGAATATCCAACATGTGGAGAATTACAGGCTGATCTGCACCCAACATCACTCCCCTGGCAATCATCGGCACCAAAGCATATCCAATTTGTCCTGGAAAACAATACAACATTATCATATTAACATAAAATTCCAAACAACTCATAATTTTGGAACCAATGAAACATTAGTGTTACAATTAAATTTTTCCGAAAAACATCAACAAGCAAATCTTCATAATTATCTAGCTTAATTGACACATAAGAAGTTTTTTCCAAATCACGAATCCACAAATGTAAATCATGTCACAAAAAGAAAATCAGGAACTACATTCGCTCTCTCGACTCTCGATCTGAAGCATAAATAATGCACCATTCATAGTGCATATTGACCTAAATCTCGATCCAAATTGGTAAGGTTCTTTCTCTATGTGGAATGCCAAAGAGTTATGGTATCAACTTGTATTTAACATCTTATATTGAGTTGCGCAAAACTTATAGGCTTCAAACTCCAAATCCAGTTTTGACATATTTGATTTGTACTTACTAATAATTTACAGCCTGCCAAAGATCTCCAAAACATAAAACTAAATACTTGCAGAATGTACACAGAAAAATCAACCAAACTAAAAATAGTAGGTCATTATTAAACTTTTTGGGGATGAATCAGAGGGACAAAGGGCTGAATGCAAGTTAACACAGTTAAGACTAACGGGTGAAATAACAAATACATCGCAAACATGCTTGACAACCTCAAGTAGATAAACAACAACATTGACTACAGAAAACACGGTAATACTACCTCTCTCCCGTTTTAAATACTACTTCACTATTAATAGCTGTAGCTTATAGCTCTTTAGAATGCCCGATTTCATTCTTTTAGGAATAGAGAGCATACTAATTTCAGATCACATATAGGGAAAAAAAAGTCCCAAATCAGTCTACAAAGGATCAAACCAAATCAGGAACTAAATCAAAAGACTAACAGTAAACAAGTAGATCTATAGTTAAAACCGATAATCATCGCTACTAAAATCAATCAAACCTTCAAGTCAAAATGAAGTAAAACAACAGATCTAAGTTAACAAAAACAAAAGGAAAATACAAAAAAAGAAACACGAAAAAAAAATTAGAAGTAAATAGAATAGACTGACACTGCTGCACCAGGGTAATTGAGAACGTAAGGAACTGGATCCTTCGCCATTTGTTGAAGATCTAGAGATTTACGAGAGCGATGAAATCTATGATCGAGAGATGAGAATGAAAGTGAGAAGGCTGTGGAGACTGAGGCGATATTTATTGGCATCGAGACGAGGGTCAGTACGACGTCGTTGTGACTATTGCGTCGTCAGCATTTGTTTTTGAAGATGAAATGACAAAAATGGTCACAATGTTTAGGGTATATACTTGCTCGGTTACATTTTAATTATTAGAATGAGATTTGTATTATCATTAAAAAATTTAAAAACAGAAAAAACTCTACCTGATTTTTTGTAAAATTTAATATTAAGATTAATATAATAATATTATTATTTTTTCATATTTTAAAAATATTTTTAACTTTAAATATTAAGAGTAGAATTAAAAAAATATAATCAATTATCTCTTGAATTTTAAAGCTGACAAGTATTTTAAAATAACTATTTTTAGTATGTCTAACAATTAAAAATGAAACAGAGGAATACAAAAATTCTAATAATTAAAATCTATCATTAAACACAAAGGATATTTTTGACATTTAATTAATGTGAAGATAGCCTCGTTGTGAGATTTTTGTTTAGGGGGAGTGGGGTGACCTGGGTCCTATGTATTTGAAATTGTGGCTTAGGAAAAAAGAAATTGTAATGGTTTTCTAACAAAAAGGGGATGGTCCATGCGTGAGAGTGAGGCCTACGTGTTATCAAACAAGTCAAATGATTTTCTTCTGGCTATTTTCATTTCTTTTCTTTTAGCTTTTGTGACTTTTCGAGAACAAAAGAGAGGTGTTTTGTGTTGGCCTTTAGGAATAGTAAGTATCCAAACAATTTTTCTCATAAGGTCATCATTTATTTTCATCTAATAAAATTTTAAATTTTACTTGCTGTGACATTTCATTACCACTTCATTTACGTTTCAGCGCTAACTAGCAAACTAGATGCGGATGGGGCTGCCTCTGGTATAACAAACAAGTGGGGGATATGTGGAAACCACAATTAAGATTGAATATTGAGTTTTAGAGCTAATATCCCCCAGCTCAAACTGCAATTGTTGAACTAACTGCTCTATTTCTGCTAGGAATTCACTGCAGCTAACACAAATGTTAGGGCAAGGCAATAGTGTATATTTACATATGCTAAATGATTGGACACAGTTGATCACAATGTTATAATAATTCTTCAAGAACACATATCTATCCAGAGCAGAACTTTTTGGTAGATAAGATGGCAATAAATAGGAATGAAATCAGTTCGTGATAATGACACTTCACTGTAACTTTTACTTATAATGAATATATTGTAAGCTGATAAAATAGAAATTACATATTTACGGAAGAATACAAGGTCTCTTGTCGCGCCTTACTTGACGACTTCTAATCCACCAACTAACGCATCAACTTTTTGCTACTGTAAATATTAGTACTAGATCTACTACTAAAGCTGCTTCCAGTTGGTTCACTGTCCAATTTGTAGTCGAACTAACTACTGTGTTATGTAATAGCTATTTTTATGTTTTAATGTGTTAAGTATCTTCGCTACCCCCCCAATAAAAACTATCAATATCCTTAGTAACAATTATTATCTTCACAATCATCACTAATCGCCATTTATAATATATCATCATCATCAACCATCTTTACCATGCTAATCAATAATCACTGTTAATAATCATCACATCCGCCACTACTAAAAATCGTTATCAATCGTATTTCCACCGATGGTTATTATTATCATCTATTATAATTATTAACATTATCAACAACTTACACTATCAATCACTATTGCTAATTATTACCGTCAACCACCATCACCACTAATTACTGTGTATCCACAATCATCATCCAACACATTACTACTCGAATTATGAGTACCCACAATCGTAACCTAAGTATTGTTACCATCAATTATCATATAATTTTTTCAAAATATTTTAATAAAAATAAATAATCTCAAGTATTTAATATTATATAATACAACATTTAACACCATATATATATTTAATCAAATATTTTATTTTTTTTATTTTTTTTATTTTTTTTAGTTTTTTTAATATTAAAAGTTACTTAATTTTTTTCTATTAAAATTTAAATTCTATTCTACAAGGAATATACCCAAGAATAAGCATATATATATATATATATTGATGAAATCATTATGTCGTACGTATTCTCTAGTTTATCTATCTATTTATAATAAAATTGGAAATGCATATTTCTTAATCTACCCACGGCACGTGGTTTAGTGAAGAAGCTCATAGTATTTCACTATGGTTATGAATAATGTCTTTAATAATTTTTTTTATTATTTGTAGATTTAGTTGATTTGATAAATATTGTGTTTTATATTGATGTTCAGAGACATGATCGAGGGAAGTGACCTTTACTTGATCTTTTTTTTTTGTTTTTGCTTTTAATAACTATTAGTACATTTAACAAAGTGAAAATTTGTACATCTCGTTGATGCAAATTGGACAAACGTCCCAACCTTGCATTCAAAGTAACAAAAAAAATATAATTTCTTAGTGGTGTCAAAAATCTTAAAAGCATCAAAATTTAATAAATATATTTAAAAATACTTTTTTAATTTATATATTTTGTATACAATTTATATTCAAAATATATTTTTAATAAAAATATTCAATTGCAAAAGCTCCTTGTTGAGGAAGATGTTCATTAAAATAAATCAATAAAAACTAGTAAAATATTCTGATGGGTAAATCAATCGTAACTTCTTTTTTTCTTTCAATGAAAAATATATTGAAATACTTGTTATAGAAAAATTAACATAAGAAAAGAAAGCATGATATCATAAATTAATGTCAATTTTTAGAAAGATGTCTAAAATCTAGGACATTAAATTAGAGCGATAACATATGCTAAAAAATTTGAAATTAATATTATTACAAAAAATTTTAAACACAAAAAAAAAATTAAGAGAGCATTAATTATTTTTTAATTTGATAAATTATATTTTAAACTCAATCTTATAAAATCACTCAAAACTCACATCTTGAGCCGAAAGTTGAATTATTTTTGTAGCTATATGAAAAAGAAATAAAATGGTCCTATATGAAAAAAAAGAATAAAATGATCCTGTTATTAAAGATTTTGGAACAGAATATAAATAAAGTAATCAAAAAGGGAAGGACAATTAATTCCTGTCTAGAATGGAGGACATCAATATATGAACAGAAATTTATTATTTTATTTTCAATATCATTATTATTATTGTTAAGTAAATATATAAAATATTATTCTAGTTCAATTCCGCACCCAAAAATTATAACCAAAGATTAAACATATCTTTGGCAGAAAAAAAAATTGGAATTAACTCTATTGAAATGAAAGCTCAACATATAACTTCAAAATAGCGATGAAAACTTTTGGACTGATATTCATGAAGTTAGCTTGATTTGGGTAGCAGGTCACTATGTGAGATCAAAAAGAAAAGGATAGATCTTTGGAAGCAGTCTTCATATTTCGATGTTCCATGGATACTACTCTCACTTTCTCAGTTACCTGATCACCGAAGAAGGTAACAAAGAAGCTGCAAATACATAACTAGGGATATTATTATGTAATAATATAAATTTATTATCATATGAAGAAGTTATTTGCTTTGAGAGATAAAAATTAAAGACCAACACAAAATCGGAGGAAAAGTGCAAATGACCTATTTGATTAATCTTTAAAGCTAATTAGATTAGATTAATTTTATATTTTAAAATTATAATTTAGATATTTAAAAATTATACGAAAAATATTATAAGTTGCAATTTCTCTCTATTTCAACATGGTTAAAAAATATATTTAAAATATTGACTCAAATTTTTATATAATTTAACCTCTAGAAAGATAGACTATAGAAGGTAAGATTTGATGCATTAGTTTCGATATGGGAAGTACCAACTGATTGCAAATGGAGAGTACTCGGTGATTAGAAGTTTTAATGCAATGATGAATGGACTGATGTGACTCGAGATAACCGACTTGATCTGGACAAAGATATTGCAACCAAAGTATAGAATAATTGTTTGGCTAGCTACGCAGGAATGACTTCTCACCGAGAAGAATGAACATCTAAGTTGAGGATAGTTGAGGATGATATATGCTATCTATGTGATGCTGGGAGAATAGAAACACAATAATATTTGTTTGGAGATTGTCGATGGCCAACAGAAGTAAGAGCTAGAATTCCTTTCCTCTCTATATAAGTGGGGTTCTCGTTCTTGATCCTTTTTCTTTCTTATTATACAAGCTGCTCTTATGGGTGAGAAAGATTCAGAAGGCTCTGAAAGTGCCGCATTCAAGAATGTATCTGAAAATTCTGATGGGGGTGATGAATTGATGGGTTTAGAGGAGAATTCAATGGTTTCGAGTTTTGATTCAAGTTTTGATGTTTCTGGGAAAAGTTTGGATTTTCCATTGTTGGAAGGCGTAGAGGGTGGGGTTGAGGGTTTGTACATGTACAAGAATGTATTTAATTTGATTCCCAAGGCAATTGGTGCACTTGGGAAGGTTAAGATTCTCAAATTTTTTGGGAATGAGGTTAATTTGTTTCCAACTGGAGAGTTGAAGAACTTGGTTGAACTGGAGAGCTTGCAAGTGAAGCTGTCACTTCCAGGGTTGAGTGGGTTGGATTTGCAGAAACTAAAGAACTTGAAACAATTGGAGCTCTGTAAAGTTCCCTCCAGGGCTTCAGCTTTCCCACTTTTAAGAGATATTACTGGTCTTAAGCACCTGATTTAAGCTATCTGTCTGTCATTTTTCTATCAGATACCTGCCTCCAGAAATTGCCTGTCTCACTAATTTGGAATGCCTAGATCTTTCATTCAATAAGTTGAGGAATTTACCTGTTGAGATAACTCATCTTAACTCCCTACTCTCACTGAAGGTTGTTAATAATAAATTGATCGAACTACCTCCGGGGCTGTCTTCTCTGCAAAGATTAGAGAGTTTGGACTTTTCTAACAATAGAATAACATCCTTGGAGAATCTTGATCTCCTTTCAATGTATAATCTGCAGAGACTCAATCTTCAGCACAATAAGCTTCTTAGGTGTTGTTCCATTCCTTCATGGATATGCTGCAATTTGGAGGGGAGTTTCATAGATTTGTCCAAGGATGACTTCACCGGTTCATCTTCAAAAATGGATGTGGTTGAAGGTTGTGATCAGGAAACCTCTGAGAATTCCCAAATTGGAGCTTCTATCACATTGTCGGGTCATTTATGTGGCTCATCACCCAATCATCCATGTTTTGGGCCTCGAAAATCCAAGAGATGGAAGCGGCAAATTTATGTGAAACAGAGGGCTCGTCAAGAGAGATTAAATAACAAGAAGAAATGTGTTGTCTGCAAACATTCTCAGCTAATTGATGAATCTCTGGTGGAAGGTTCATCAAGCATGGTGGATGACGATATTAATGATTCTGAACAGTTTACTGAAGAAGCTGTGTGCGAAGACTCTTTAGCTAGTGTTGTTGATGAACATATCAGATTAAAGGAGGACCATTATGTAGAAATATCTTCATGTGTTGCTCCTGAATCCATTGAAACATGCATAGATGATTGTAAAACGTGTGATGCTTCAGTAGTTTCACTTTCTGATGCTGCTGACATGGTCGAGGAAAGCTCGTCTTCCGAGGTGTCTAATAGTCCTCCAAAATCGAAAAGGCACCTCGATGGGGTCATTGATAATCCAAAACCATGCAAAAACCGCAGGCCAGTGGATCATTCAGAGTTATCCTGCAAATACAGCATGATGTCTTTCTGTGGTATTGATGATTATCTACCAGATGGCTTTTATGACGCTGGACGAGGTCGGCCATTTATGTCGATTAGTAGTTATGAGCAGAATTTGCATCTTGATTCACGGGAAGTCATTTTACTAGACAGGCAAAGAGATGAAATGCTGGATGTCATTGCTCTACGTGCTCAAGCCCTGATCTGTCATTTTAAGCAGATAGATGGTATGTTTAAAGATGGAGAACATGTTTTAGACAACTTGCAAATTGCATCACTGCTTGCACTTTTAGTGTCGGATCATTTTGGTGGAAGTGACAAAATTAATATCCTAGAGAGATCAAGGAAAGAAGTATCTGGATTGAACTATTGCAAGCCTTTTGTTTGCACATGTGCTACCGGAAAATTAAGACACTACCAGTCCTAGCATCTTAGGTGATATACCTTTCCTTGATCTTTGTGAGAAAGCACTTCGGTCCATAAAATCAAGGCAAAATTCTGTTGTTGTTCCGCTTGGGAGTTTGCAACTTGGTGTATGTAGGCATAGGGCCTTGCTTATGAAGTACTTGTGTGACCGAATAGAACCTCGAATATCTTGTGAGCTTGTTAGGGGTTATTTGGATTTCTCACCTCATGCATGGAATGTGATTGTGGTAAAGAGGGGTGAATCATGGGTTCGAATGATAATTGATGCGTGTCGTCCCCTTGATATCAAAGAAGAGACAGATCCAGAATACTTCTGTCGATATGTTCCTCTGAACCGGATAAATGTTTCTGTTGTGCCAGATGGTATTCCTGGTCAAGTTATTTCATTTTCTTCTCTATGCGGTTCTGATAAAATTCACAAAGCTCTCGTCCAGTGTAAATTGGGATCTCTTGAGACTATGGCAAAGGTGCGAGCTTTAGAGGTATCCAAGTCTTCGACGGATGAGATTAAGAATTTCAGAGTTTAACTGCATTGGAGAAGTTAGGATGTTGAGCGTCTTAAACAGTTCGTGCATTGTCAAATATTATGGTCATCAAATATCTTCAAGATGGGCTCCTTCATCAGATGGCAGTTCAGAAAGGCTTACTTTGCAGTCTGCCATTATGATGGAGAACATTAAAGGGGGTTCACTGAAGAAATATGTAGATAAGCTATCTAATGCTGGTGAAAAGCATCTTCCCGTTGAGCTATCGGTATTTATTGCCCGAGATATAGCAAGTGCGTTGACATAGCTGCATTCTAGGCGTATCATACATGGCGATATAAAAATTGAAAACATCCTGATAGATGTGGATAAGAAGAGAGCTGACTGTACCCCTACAGTAAAGCTATGTGACTTTGATATGGCGATTCCCCTTCGTTCACACTTACATACTTGCTGCATTGCCCATACTGGAATTCCTCCACCGGATTTATGTGTTGGTACACCTCGTTGGATGGCTCCAGAGGTTGTTCAGGCGATGAGTAAGCGCAGCATATATGGGTTGGGTGCTGATATTTGGTCCTTTGGGTGTGTCTTCCTGGAATTATTAACACTGCAATCTCCTTTTTCAGAGTCAATATCCGAGTTAGATATCCACAATTCTCTTCTGGCGGGTAAACGGCCCCAACTACCCGAAGAACTAGAGGCAATGGCCGCATCCAAAGCAGAGCTAGACGATCTAGCCAAGTCTTGTTCTGGCTCGGACCTTGACAAGAAACAATCCGAATCTCGTATCCTGAGATTTCTCGTTTCTATCTACCGTTGGTGTACTGAGACGGATCCAGACGACCGTCCCACAGCAGAGAACCTCTACAACCTCTTGCTTACCTGTGCTAATTCCCTCCCTTCACAAAGTCAAGAAGATTCTTGATCTTCCTCAATTTTTTTTATAGCCTTAGGATTTTGTAGATTAGCATTAGATTATTCAGGAGTTAAAAAGGACCCAATATTTGGGTCTGTAAACCCCTCATTGAGCAATGAAGCATGTTTCTTAGCTCACTTCAATTGGAAAACCACACCAATTTATGATAGTTTAATTCTGTTTTGTATCTTTTTCTTTATGCCTTTTCTATAATCCAAGTGAACGTTTGTGCTTATAGAGATACCAACTTCATAATATATAGACTGTCACTGACCAGAAGCAAATGATCTAAAAGCTTTGATCTTACAACTGTGTAACATGTATAAGTTTTATCATATTAATTTATTCATAACAATCAAGAAAAACAATCAATGTTTAATGAATACAATTCTTGAAACTAAAAATAAATATAAAAAGACAGTCCCACACAACCTAAGTTCTTGACAACAACAATAACATACCCCGTAGCAGTAGTGGGTTACTTCGTGAAGATAGAGGGACTATTTTCGATACTCTTGGCTCAAGACACAACCTAAATTTCTTATCCAGTTTCAATACTCTGTCACACCAGATCAAAGAGAACATCCCCATTAAAAAATTGGGAAATAAGGAACTGATCAGAAAATCAAAACCTGTACTTAAAATTTTGAAAATTTTCCAGCAATAATAGTGACCAAATCAAATTTAATTTCTTTTTCTTTTTCTATTTAAGTACCTCGAGCCAACATTTCTTGAAAATCAAGAATGGATTGTTGCCTTTCAAGCTGCATATCTTCACGAAACTTAGAGATAAATTCTTCAGCTCTTCTATCCACTCCATTTATATGTGGCATTGAAGGAGTCCTCCATTCATCAATAGTATTATCAAATGTTCTATAACAATTAGTACCACTCTCAATTGCCTTACCTTTTTTCAATGCACTATTTTCCTCAATAGCCCTCATAATGATCTCTTGCTCTTCTTGATTCAATTTGCTTCTACAATTAACATCAACACCGCTACTCGAAGCAACGAATTCTTCAGCCTGAGGTGCAGACATCTTACTGCCGCTATGGTTTTGCCGTTCTGATTTCAGTATAGGTTCGGGAAACAGCTGGTCCAAGTATATAGGTGAAGCAGTATTTACGTGACATTGTTGGTAATGGTAGTAGTTACGGTAAAAATTGCGATGAGAACGCTTACGATTGACCAACGAGTAGAATTTTTGAGTAATAATAGGAAAAATATAGTTGTAAGCTCTAATGCAAAGGTTTTTGGAACTTTTGATAGCTTTTGAAAGCTTGAGCTTGTGTAATCTTGATTGTAATTTGTTGGTGAAGCTCTTCCATGCTTTTTTAGTTGGCAGAATAAGTTTTTTTCCTAAGTTGAAATTTGACATTCAATTTAGGATTTTGAGGGGAAACTAAATGGTGGGATTTTGTTGTTTCTCTTTGACAAGAGGAGTGATTGAGGAGAAGAGAAGTTGAAGATTTGGATTTTATTTTGGAGTTGTTTGTGTGTGTACAAGGTGTGTTAGGCTGGATGGTTCCTTGACCTTTTGGTCATGTCTCATTCTTTTCTTCACATGATTTCTTTTATCATCTTCTTTGTCTTTTTTCTTAGAAAAGGGATCAAAGATTAGACTTGGAAACCTAAATATAAAGAAAGCAAAAGATGTCCTTTTATTTTTTTTAAAAATATGTCTACGACTCTAGATATATCTAACTTTCGGTTTTGTCTTTGAAGTTCATGGCTGCAAGAGTTCTTGAGTCTTAAGTTTTGTGCTTAATTTATTGAGAAAATTTAAAGGATATTAAGGAAAAGAGAAAAAAAAAGGTGCAAATTGATTAGGTTTAGGAGGTTGTGGTGGATTTCTTTGGTGGCAGGTCAATAGAGTCGGGCGCTTTTTGGCCCCCACAAATGCCTCTTCTCACTAAGGAAAGGTGCGCATTGAAGGTTGATGATACCAAGTAGGAACCAACTAGGGTTGTGGTATCCGAAGGATATAAATTCCTTCGGTTCTTAATCAGAGGTTTTGATTTGAATTTTGAATATAAAAAAAGTTACAGTTAGAAAATGTATTTTCTTTTAATGCATTTTATTAGCGTAATATAATTTAATTGAGACTTAAATATCAATATAAAACGTCGAGCGAATTATTTTAAAAAAGAATTCCTAATAGTGTTTGAACATGAATTCTTGATTAGAAAAATGGTAATTGAAATTACTACTAAAAACATACCAAAAATCAAGAAAAAATCGATCTAGTCCGTCGATTTTTATTTTTTTAAAATTATTATTTTTTTAAATCGAGAGGACTGGGTCAATTTATTTTGCACAAAAATTATTTTAAAAAAATTATTTTTATTTTAAAAGAAAACTGATGAAGTTCCTCGATTTATTATTATTATTTTAATGAAATCGAGGGATTTGGTCGGTTATTAAAGTGCAAATTATAGTTGAAGAGTATAAATAAAAAAGATAGAGAATACATGTGTAGTCAAGTAGCTATATTTTTTATGTATAATCCGTCGATTTAACATCGATTTTTCTTTAAAAATTAACTCAGTTCATCAAGTTTAACCCTCGATTTTGATCCAATTTTTAGTAGTGAATTAAGGTGAATAGTATTTGTAAGTGAAACTCATATTTGTAGATGAATGCATCATAGAAGTTTTATGAGTAAAAATTTAAAAAGACAGAAAAATTCTTAAAATTATTTTTTCGAAAATCAAATTTTAACTTTTTAAGTCTAATTAAAGTTAAAATAACGACGAGTCAATTTGATAAACAAATATTAAATTAAACTAATCTCTGGATATTATTTTAAACAAATGAAATAAGATGTGACAAGTTAATTCAATTCCTAGTTGTAAAGATGAGAATCGTATAATGTCACTTTAATCCCACTTTACAGCTCAATTCATATGAGGTCGAGGCCCAGTGTACCCACCATTACTCTATTTTATTTGAATATTGTTATTTAATTTTTGCCTTAGTTTTAAATTTTTTTTATTTTTTTTTTTTGCATGCATATCCATTTAGGAACAAGACACCATGTGTCTGAAATCAGGTTTGATATAAAATGTCAGAAGTTTTATATGTTTACAATTTAAATAAAAATAATTAAACTTATAACTTCTTTAATGACTGAAAGTTATTTTGAAGCATATAAACTTGCAAATTTGATGGTAATTTCAATATCGGATGTGTATGCACGACTTTTTCTGCCTTCATCCCGTACATGTTTTGGATACCAAATTATTTGTCTTATAATTAATACCAATTCTGCAATAATTAAGGGATATGATGTTTCATAATTATTATCCATTGGATATTATATTAGATCAATTCTTTTATGTGTATAAAGAATTTCTTTTTAAATCAAAATCTATTCACTCGGGTTTTTATCTCCCATGGTAATGTGGGGCTTACTAAAAAGCTCCAAAAAAGATTACAAACTAATAGAGGAGGACATATAACTTGATCTTTTTTAGTATTTTAGGACAAAATATTAACTTCTATCCTATAAAGTTTCATGATTTGAAGATGAATGCATTCAAACTTGTTAATGCATTAAATCAACAGAAAGTTGAGAAGGGTTTCCTTTGACAGATGAGAAAAATAATAGGATATCTGACTAATGCATCTGCAACTTCATTTCCTTTCATATCGAATTATAGAATCTGAAAAATTCACTATAATTGTTAGTGCAGAATTGAATAGGTTATGAAAAAGGTGATGATCATGTTCCGTTCCTAACTACACCTCCTGCTTTATATATATTGAGCTTTCAATTGTTACCATATGATCTGATTCACTTAATCATACTTGTCATACTTGCTTTAAAGTTCATGAGACAAACTTTGTGTGATCAACATTGTTCCGTTTCCGGGTGTAATATATAATTAAAGATATACCTTACTTCACCATGAAGAATTTGCATTACCTTGTTTGCCCATCAATTCAAATGGTGCCCAAATCTCTTTTCTTCTTATTCTTAATTATACAAACTGCGTAATTAAATGAATTGAAAATCTTAACTAGGATATAGATAATATTAATCCAATGAAGAAATTAAAGAAACTTGAAAAACTACTTCATATTAACGCCGAATTAAACAAAACATCAACTTATTAAAAAGAGCCACCACTCAAACTCATTTTATTCTCATAAAGAACTTCACATTATTGACTCCTCTTACTATTATTATTATTATTATTATTCAAAACACCAACTTATAATTAAGCTTTTAAAAGAGCCTCAACAGCAGTCAATGCATACTCTATTGCCCTGCTAGTTGACTTTCTCCCGGCAAAAACAGTTGCTTCTTCCCTATTATACTTCAAGGTCCTTGCTTCTTGCCTGGAAATCTGATAAGAGTTCATCAGAACTTCCTCCGGCATGGCTCGGATCGCCGATAACCGCCCGGCTAACGGGCTGGTCACGGCTTGATCGTTGGTCTTGAAGGCGATGTACTCTAGTCCTTGGTTGCCTGCTTTTTTCACCACAGCGAAGTTTTGTGGCACGACGATTATCTGTCCTTCCCTGACCTCATCGTCGAAGACAGAGTTTCCGATGTCCCCGACCACCTGAATCCGACCGGTACCTCGGATGATGTAGATGATGCTGTGGGCGTTCATGTTCCAATATGGTGCCGTTATTGCATTCTGCAAAATTAAACTCAAAATTGTAATATTACAAAACACTCCAGCTAATTAGTTACTTCACTTGTCAGAAAATACTTAAAAATATTAAATTTAAAACTTAAAACTCAGTTGTTAGAACTTGAGATTGTCCTAAAAGTCTACCGCGTTTATGTCGAGCTAGTAAATATGGAACAATTTTACTAAATGGGCGTTATTCGAATCTATAAAATTACACCGGATATTATCCATTGTTGTATGAAACATTTCCCGAAATTAGATTCAAGCAAAGTGCATGAACATCAACTATTACTCATACTATCTTAGAATTTTTCGCCTTTCTATAATTGACACACAAAAAAATTGAAATTCCAATAGAATTTATTTAAAATCAGTATTTTAGTTTCACAAATTAGTTTAATAAAAACCCTGAATGAACTAAATATCTCAAACAATTTAAGACAATTACTACTAATTTTTATATTTTATTTGAAAAAAACAGGATTTAAAGTATGACTTGCCTGGTAAAGGACTCCTCTCTCAGCACTGAGCTGGAGCCAATTGAGGATGGGAAGCTTGTGGCTGTTGAGGGTGCTGATGCGTCCGCCACGTGGATTGTACACGTCTGCACGGGATGGGCGACCCAAGTTCTCTCTTAACCTCATGGTGCAAAATGTTTGCTCAAGTCCATTGGGCTGTGATCCTCTTCTCCCCGGGAAATCTTTCCCGGGCCTCGTGTGGGGTTGCTCCTCCTCTGCTTCTTCGAATTCTGGGATCAGAATATCGAGCCTCTCGGCCCGAATAATTTGGCCCCTGTGATCTTCTCGGCCCGGTAAGTTCTTGACCAAATCCCTATCCACGTTGAAAACATCGGCGAGGAGATCTTGCTCGAATCCGTCGAAAAGGTTGCCCGATTGATAATGTTGTGGTTGTTGTTCGCCTTGTTCTTCTTCTTTTCGACTTCGGATTTCCTCTTCGTACCTGCTTTCACTTAGTGCTTTGGGATGTGGATTTCCAGCTAGGAAGAAATGCTGTAAAAATATTTAGACTTTATTCTTAGTGCCAGTCATTAAACAAAAAAAATTACATACTTATAATTATCTTTTTAAACGATATGACTATATAAATATTTTTGTTAAACATAATAGTATTCAAAATTGGAGTAATTTCTTACCCTGAATTGGAGATCGAGCTGGTTAGCTGGATTGCTGACATCAAGCAAGGCGACAGTAACAAGGCGGTCTTGACCATTGTTATAGAGCCAAAGAGTGATACCGGCGGGCAGTGCGAGTACATCGCCTTGTCGGAATTGCCTGACTTTCTGATGGCGATCTCCGCCGGTTCTGTACTGGCTTTCTCCCTCTCTGCTTTCTTCTCCTCTCATGCTTTCCTCTCTTTGCGGTGATTCAAATGTTTCAGCACATCCCGGTATCACTGTCCCCAGAATTCCCCTTCCTTCATTTCCACCAAACCAAAAAAAAAAAAAAAAAGTAAGTAAATAAATGAATATAATACTCAGAATATAATTATATAAATAGAAAATGCAGACCTTGGACAATGTAGAGGAGTTGAGGGGCATTATTGTAATGTGGCAACAGCAATCCCTGAGGCTGAATCAGGTTTCTCACAGCAGCAACTCCAGCGCATTCGAATTCCTCCGAGTTCCGATTCCAGAACTCGGTGGTCCCGGCCTCCGACTCGAACTTATCAGTTGGTTCCCGAGCAGTAAGGCTCTGGATCCGACAATCGGTTCTGGCTCGGCCGCGCCGGTGTTGCTGCTGCTGCTGAAGCTTCTGCCATAACAGTTGCTCCTGCTGCTGCTCTATTTGAGCGAAGCAACAATTAAAGAGGAGAAAAACACAAAGGGTAAGAGGAAGAAGGGAGCGTTTTTTAATTACTATTTCCATATTGAGTGGTGATGTTGGTGTGTGAACTGTGAAGTGAAAGGGGAAATTTGGGTTTGGTATTTGTAGGAGGAGAAGGGGTGATTGGGATTCGACACGTAAAATGCTGTGGTGAGACATTTGTCTTAGATATTTCTGCATGGACATGCATTAATGTGAATATAATTGCTTGACACCTATTTTAATATGTGGCGAATATTTGCAGAAGAAAGTGATGGACTTGTGTTTGTGTTTGCATGGATTCTTGTTTTGATTGCAGAAGAGACAGAATAGATGGGGTATAATGTAAATCCATCTATACATCTTGTTTGAGGACAACATACATAAAACTATGTGTAAAGCACACAATATAATATTGATAGGCTCGATACAATATACCTAAAATTATATGGCGGATTGAATTGAATTTAAATGGATTAGAATGAGTTGAATTAATAAATAAGTAGGTTATTGATCATTTTAAATTTATTTAAGCTAAAATGCGGGTTATAACTTGACTTGTTAAATTCTTACTAAGTTTTGATTATTTTATTTATTCTTTTATAATCTCTTAGTAACTAATAAAACTATTATTTTTCTCTATATTATAGCTATAAATAATCAACCGCCCCAATTTCATCTCTATCGAATTTTAATATCAGAATAGCGGATATAGTCATGATTCAATAGGTCAGGTCATATCAAATAAAAAATATATTAAAAATATTCTGATAATATTTTTCATGGGTTAATTTAAGCTACATAACGCTTGATTTTTTATTGGTTGAGCTAATAAATTGGCAAATTATTCACCAGGCGAAAAACTTGGACAGGTTGAACAAATTATATTTTCATGGATTAATTTTATCACTTATAACTAAGCGGGAGCACTCCACCCATTTCAATTGTCAAACACATTTTCATTTGGAAAAATTCAGAAATAACGATAGAATAACGATAGTTCGAAGTCCAATTATCAAATACAGGATAGTTTGGATAATATAATTGTCAAATATAGCAAAAATTTCTAAAAATTTACTTTGTATTAGTGATACAACAATGTTACTAAATGAATTATTGTAACATAGGGAATTGTTGCATCATTTATATAGAGAGAATTTCATAAACGCACGTGTCAAATCTCAAATCCTCTTTTTCTTTCCTATAAATTGCATCAATTCTCATCTCCACTCTCCATCATCACGAATAATGGCTACTTATTCTTCAGGAACACCCTTTTCTCTAACTTTTTGCTTCCTAATTCTCTCCCACGGCTATTTTGCTCAAAGCATGTGGCAGAGGCTTTAACAACAGCAGTAACACCGCGCTCTCAGGTCGAAAATCGAGTGTCAAATTGAGCGCTCAAGAACCCACTTGGAGATTCGAGTCTGAAGCCGGTGTGATTGAGTTATGGGATGCTATTCAGGAGTTCGGTTCAACTGGCAAGTATTTAGTTCGGCTTGACTTAGCTCGATTTTAAAAAAATTTATCTCTGTTTGATTCGGTATCAATTAAAATTTTGGCTCAATTTGGCCGGATAAAAGCTCGATCAATTTCGGCTAGATCAAAGCTTGGGTTTAATTGAGTTGGCTCAATTTAAGAAATAATATCTTTTTATTAAGCACAATTACGTATAACTCTTGTTTCGCCAAGCTTTTTCGAGGCCAAAAATGCTTATTTTTTTAAAAAGGTAAGGTGTTTGACCAAATTCTTGAGAGTAAAGAAGTGCTTTGGAAAGTAGCAGAAACTGTTTTTCAAAAGTTAAAAAAAGTAATTCTTTTCAAAAGCATTTTTGAAAAAAATACACTTAGAAACACTTTTATAAAGCTTGATCAAACATTAATTGCTGCTCAAAAGTAATTTTTAAATTTGTTGGTCAAACACAAATTGCTTCTCATCAAAAGTATTTTTTTCACTTTTCAAAATAAGATGATATTAGAAGTTTGGCCAAACAGGCTATAAGTACATTAGAAATTAATACTATATAACTAATATTTATCCAATATTAGTAAATTTTTAATCATGATGCGATTTAGGCTACTATATGAGTACGGGTGTTCATATTTCGGTTTGAATCGATTTTTTATTATAATTAAAATCAAATCAAGGTTTTAATTATTAAATCAAGTNATCAAATCAAGGTTTTAATTATTAAATCAAGTCATATCAAAGATAATACATATTCAGCAATTTGATTATTGTCGGATGTGGTTCAGTTCTTAAAAAATCTAATGTTATTCGTCTATTTATTTTTTTCCTACAATTTTAAAAAGAATCATTATTTGTAAATTTATAATAATTTGATATTCTTTTATTACAGTGGGTATGATTTCTTCGGATTATTGAGAAAATATCTTGAGATCTATCAGTTTTAATTTGATAAAATAGAGTTGGCTCACTTGGCTCGGGATCGGTTAAAATGTAGAAAAGCTCAATTGAGCTTGGTCGGTTCGGCTCATTACTGTTTAAACCTCGGTAAGATTCGATTCGACCCTGTATATACTCAGCTTAATTGGACTCGGCTCAATGCTCAAACCTACTCAGGATCAATTTGAGTGCGCTGGAGTTCAAGACATTCGCCATTAGATTCGATGAAATGGGCTTTTGCTTTCTTACTACACCAACGCTCCAATGCTCATGTACATTATACAAGGTAGTTATCTCGACTAAGGGGGAAAATCGACCGAGTCTAAAACTACCAGATTAGTTTTTCTCGAAAATGGATTGAGTCTGGAATCCAATTTTGCTACGTTGATTGGAATCGGGTCCATCGATTTTTTACCCTTGTTTGGTCCGATCCGTTTGATACCGGTGTGAAATCAGACCGTACCGGTTTCGAATCGGGGTCCAACCATTTTTTTTTTTGAAAAACTTAATTTCTTTATATTATATATATTTTCTTAAAAATAGTTTTTATAATTTATTAACTAATACTCTATTAGTCTATTAGATAACCATTTGTTTTAGATATTTTTCGATAAATAATTTTTATAATTATTAAAAAATTTATAAAACTATTGAAAATTAATAAAACTTATTTAAAGGTTTTACAAAAATTGTAATTTTTTTAAAGTTAATAAGTTACAAAACTAATTAATATTCTTAAAGTTTAAAGTTTATAACTTATGAAAGTTTTAAAAAATCTTACTGAAATTTTTTACATAAGTCAAAACTTATTAAAGTTTTATAACATATTAGATTGTAATAAATTTATGAAGTAAGTAAGCTAAGTAAATATAAATTAAATTTTAAATAAGTATTTATAAAATGATTTGCATTAAATAAAAGACAACTATTAAAAGAAAATTAAGGCGAATAGCTTATAAATTTATTTGAATAAATAAAATTGTACATGTATTACAGATATTAGAAAAGTATCTAATTTACGCAGCCACCTTTTAGGAAGGGTTTTGTTTGAATTGGGTCTCTATTATCATACTAATATCTATAATTTCTAAAATATTATTTTCATAACTTAATTAATAATTCCTCTGAAACATTTTTCGGAATTTGAACTTGTCCTTGTTCCTCCATGCCGTCATTGGTATTTTTTCAAATACTTCATCTATTTCGTCTTTGATTTGGGATGATAATTTTGGCAACCTATAGTTTCTTTATTTAACATTGATTTAAGCTCTGAATAACACATATATTTTCAAACTGTCTTTTACCAAGAATACTGATGGTCTGTAATAATAAACCTCTTCGCAC
Organism: Datura stramonium; assembly: GCA_018107945.1. NCBI lineage: Eukaryota > Viridiplantae > Streptophyta > Magnoliopsida > Solanales > Solanaceae > Datura > Datura stramonium. The sequence goes on along the minus strand of JACEIK010000001.1, from coordinate 750,674 downwards.
TATAAGCTTGCTCCGAAACTACTAAAGATGCTTGAATTGTTAGGACATCTCGAACTACCCTTGCAAGTCGTGTATATTGTTCGTATGGTTCTTCCACCACGCCAAAAGCTGCGGGCCTCCAATTGCATCTCTGATACCATCTCATGCCTGCAAAATATATGCATCAAAATCATTACTATTAAAAAGATTCGAGACCAAGATAATCACCCATCATATCATCAAAATCATCTATCCTAGGCCTAGAACTAATAGGTCGCCTTGGTGGAACATTTTCTTCGATGGTTCTATATATGTTATATGCATTTCTTGCTTTAGCTATTATACTACTCTTACACATCTTAAGGATTGACAATTCATCAGGTTTGATTTCTAAATGTGTATAAAAAATTTTAACCATTTTTTCTACACCTTGAACTTTATAAAAAGGGTTAAATAAAGCAGCAGTCAAATAAATTTGGAGAATAGGGAAAGAATACTTTATGAAATTTTCAATTATCAAAAGTATAAGCTCTCTAAACATTTCAATTTGTTAAATTTTGCAAATTCAATTGAAATAGAGGTAATAATAACTAACACTGAAAAAATGATTGAATAATATTGACCAGATATTTGCATTTGCAATTTTATAAAAAGATTTCAAAATTTTCATAATTTCATAAACTTGATTCCAATCATTATCACAAAGTTTTAAATACATGTCCGTATCATGAGCATTATAAACTAATTTTTATAGGCGTGCGATAAACAAAAACTACTTCAACATTTCATATAAAGAGTTCCATCTAATAGACACTTCTTTTGGAACTTTTCTATATTCAAGTTCACACTCTACACAACGGTTTTTAAATTCAACGAGTTTAGACTTTATTTTAGCTTTAAAAATCTAAGCACAACTAAGTCTAACTTTTTGACAACTAGTTCAAAAAGAATCAAGACCATATTTTACTATTAAATTATAAATTGTGCAACTCATTTAATATGAAAAGCATCATTGTCAATTGAATAAAGTCTAAGTTTTAGAAAATCAATAGATTTTTAATTATTAGAAGCATTATCTAAGGTGACACTCATTATTCATTTTTGCATATTCTTTTCATGATCAATCCAATAGGCGATAACAGAAAAATAAACATTACCATTAATACTATAACCCATATCAGAAGTAATAAATATTGAACCATAAAAATATACAAAAAAGACAATGAAGAAAATGATAGTGTTCAACTTGATATTTAAAAATATCATTTTCAATTGTGTTTCTTGAAAAACCTTGAAAAGAAGGATTATACACCTCCCGAATATAATGAATAAAATCGGGATGTGAAGAAAAATCAAAAGACAAACCACAAAAGCTGTCATTTTAGCTAATTCTTCACGATCTTTTTGTTGACTATATGTGTCGTGTGTGCTTGGGTCAGCCAGGTTAGACATGTTTAAAACAATTTGAACCATGTTAGACCATCCTATAAATCATTTAGGCAAGGGTGTACCATTTTTTTTATCCTTAGCAACAACTGCTAATGTGAACAAATTCTTTATATACAATCTCAAATGTTTAGTTAGCAACCCCGTCCCACCTTTCGATCCCTCAGTCAAATGTTTCAAGATTTTCCTACATTTTAAACAAGTAGCAGTAGTTTTTTCATTAGTTTGCTCCATAAATTGCCAAACTAAAGACCTTTTAGGATGTCGGTCTTTGCGGCCCAAGTAAATGTACGTAATTTTGCAACTGGACTAGTAAGGGTAAGAGTCTCCTCTAACTCTTGTTCTTCTGCATCTTGAGATTCCTCTAGTTCTTCTTTAAAATTAGTATAAACTCTATTTAGGTCTCATGGTCTAATTCAGTGCAGGATTAGTATCATAAAGTTGCTGATGTGGTAAATAAGTTTCATCTATATTAGTATCTAGGCAGCAATGATCTAGAACTACCTACATCCCTAGTAGTTAGAACCCATTATATTTTTTTTGCCTCTACTTTGTTTACCGGCATCCATATTTAAAATAAAAAATAAAAAAATTGAGATATTAATTAAATAAAATATGATTAACAAATTAACAAGCAATATAAATATAACAAATAAAATTGTAAGTAGACAAATAAAGAGATTAAAGTTGAAACAAATGTACTGAACATATGCGTAAATGCAAATGTTAAAAGTCGAAATTGAGAGATGACAATTGAAGCTTGCAAATTGCTCCAAAAAAATCTCCTACCTCTAATTAGCCAATATCACAAAATAAAAATTAAAAGCTTAGATGAGAGATTAATCACTTGAGAGAATAGTAGAGAGAGTTTGTGAGTTTTGTGAGAAAAATTAGATGATTTTGAGGGTATATTTATAGTGTAGATGGGTTAAGGGGAGTAAGGGGTGTTTGAAGGGGGGAGATATTGGGCTGTTTGGAGTTGGTGGGCCCCACTACCCGTTGCTAATGACTCCTGATAGTAACTTGAATTAATTTTTTTTTAAAAATTCCAACTGTTGGATCGTATCGGAACCGGATCAATCGGTACCGGATTCACCGGTCCAATTACCCGTTTCGTACCGATCCGCGTAACCGATCCTCCTAGAAGTAACTCTACCGGTACTAATGAAATCGGGTCTAATCGGTACTGGGTTCATTCTCGAAACCAGACCGGACTGGGTCGATCCAGTTCCTTTGCCAGCCTTAATCTCGACACTCATCGATCACTAGAGAATAGAAATTGGTCGTCGTTAAGCCATAAATCCGTAGCTAGCATAGTTCTTAGCTGGTAAATTTTGTTATTGATTTTAGATTTGTTTAATTCCTCACTTTTTTGTGGATAAAGATTTAAATATAAATCTTCAAGATTAAGAGTCAAAATTTATCAATTTTAAAGCTTTACCCCTGAGCAAGTGAGGTTACAAATTTCAAATTACTTACCTTCGAGGTCATTCTCGTATATCAAAGTTATTTGTCTCTAATTTATCTGTCGTTATCAATTTCTTTTTGTAGGCTATAAGCTTAGGCAATTAAATAGTATCAAGAACTATCCATACACAAATATAAATTGGAGTGACTTTAATTATTTGTAAACAATCCAATTCAAAACAATTCAAAAAGTCTTTCTTCCATCACAAAATTCTCAACCTAAAATCCTCCTTCTCTTTTCATAGCTTTCGCTTTTTTTAATTGAATCTTTCAATTTTAATTAACAATCTTGAGCTAGCAAAAAATCTTTCCAATATATATTTTCTTGTGCCATTCTTTATAGTAATTACTTTATAGATCACTTGGATCTTTTACATAATGTTAATGGATATGGTTCTTCAAAATTATTAAGAAAAATTATAAGAAAATATTACACTCTATGTTATTTAGGGTAAAGTAATTACTTATTTTAGTCATATTTTCTTTTATTACTTTTTTAGCCTAATCCTTTTTATTAGCTTTTTTTTCTTTTCATTCTTCTTTATTCCATCTTTTTTTTTTCTGTTGTTTCTTCCTTCTGCTTCTTCGTTCTTTTTTTCTTTTCTTTCTTTCTTCTTCATTCTTTTTTTTTTGCTATTGCTTCTGTCACTTTTCTTCTTCCTTCCTAATTTTTATATTCAGATCCGTAAATATTATGTATAAATTTAATATTTTTTTAATTATAAATTTAAACATTAACTATTAGGTGATTTAAATTTAAAATTTTAAAA
>JACEIK010000001.1:670837-681472 GCA_018107945.1 Datura stramonium | reverse complement strand
TGACAACTAAAAGAAAACGGACAGAGTATTTGAATTCAATAAGGACGATAAGTAAAATGGCACAAAGGGAGTACAACAATTCTAACTCTAACAAATATGGTTTTTTTGCTAATTGTTTTTTGATAATTTTCATTAAATCTAACAGGATAATTTGATAAAACAATTTACGAAAATTAAAAATAGCAATTTTTGGCAAACTTAAAATACAAAAAATATAAATTACATACTTAATCAATTACTCCTTTCATTCCTTTTTAGGTCAAAATAATTGTTAGTTTCATTTTGAACTTAACCATTTTTGTAATTTTTCTCCTGAATTTTATACTTATCAACATGAAAGTTTGTACCTTTCACTTCTATTCCCTCTCTTTTCTCAAAATGGCAAAAACATCCCAAAATTTTCACCCTCACAGAAACTGAGATCTAATACCCACCCCCTTGTCGGCACCTCGCCTCTCTCTCTCTCTCTCCATTCATTCCTCCCAACTGTATCCTTTTTCTCTTTCTCTACATAATAATAATATTACATTTTCCTTTTTATACACAGCTTTCTTCCACTCTCCTCCTCATCATACACTTTGCTATTTTCTTGTTTCTCTTGACACGTCCAGCTATATCCAATTTCAAACACTTCCCATTTCCCAAACTTCAGATCTGCACCTATCCCTGCTTGAATCCTGTAAGATTCTTTCTTGTTTCTGTGGATCTGATTGATTTTTTGCTTACCCATTTCGCCTTTTGTGCTTGTTAATCGTTTTCACCTAGGCAAAAATCTAATCTTTGCTCTAATATTTCAGACCCTTTAATGCTAGTGCTTAATCTTGTTTTTTTAATGCACCATATTGAATCTGGCTATCCATTTGGCCTTTTGTGCTTGTTAATCATCCTCTGTTAGACAAAATTGTAATCTTTGCTCTAATATTTTGGACCCTTTAATGCTAGTGCTTAATCTTGTTAATTTTTATTACTAATCATGGGTTTTTTGAATGCATCGTATTGAATCTGGCTTACCCATTTGGCCTTTGTGCTGTTAATTATCTCCAGCTAGGCCAAAATCTATTCTTTGCTTCTGTTGTTTGTACCCATTATTGTTAATGCTTAATCTTCTTGATTTGTATTAGTAATCGTGGCTTGTGTAATGGATCATATGGGATTTTTGCTTACCCTTTGGCCTTTTATGCCTGTTTAGTATTTTCCAGCTAGAACAAAATCTGTTCTCTGCTTTTGTTGTTCTACCTATTAATGCTAATGCCTAGACTTGTTGATTTGTATTAGTAAAGTTGGCTTCTTAATTGCATCATCCCAGATCTGTGTTTCAGTAAGTTTAGTTGTTTTTATAGCTGTCATTGCTGCTGATTACTGTTTAATTTATTGAAATGGTGTATTCTTTATTTGGGTATCCTTTACTGTTTCATCCAGATTTGTGTTGTGCTGAATTTGGGTTCTGCTCTTCCACCCATGTGGTTGATCAGGTCCATCAGCATAACGGCATTATGCTTTTGATCTCCAAGGATAAAAGTTGAATTTCATTATCCTTTTGAATGCATCGCCTATTACATTCCATGTGTGATTTGATACATATTATTTTGGTGGGAACAAAAATGTTCTTTGGTAAACCTTTAAAGGTAAGTGCTGGTTTAATCTGTGATTTCATCAATAATTTGCTCTTGGCTTACCAGATAACCTATGTAACCTACTCATACTCGAAAACAATGGAGAGTTGCATGTTAAATAAGTAATGAAACACTATGCAGTTAGTCGATCACTGTTTCTTCCATCTCATTCTCTAACTGGCGAGAGAATTAGACAAACTTAATGTCCAATTTCAAGGAGTAATAACCAAAATCAAGACCCATATCTGAGTATGACTTCAAAGTTTGCTTCTGTGATAATGAAAATTGTACAAGAAATATATCAGTTTAATTACATGTTCGTTTCAAAGAAATATAGCCTATGTGGCCTACATGCAAGATTAGTGCATACTGCAATATCCACTTGGATTGGCCTTTTTAAATTGCTTTTTTATTTTTTGGATTCTTTTTTGAAATATCTGTGTTTATTCTTTCTTCCTTTCTTTCTTTCTTCTTCTTTTTCTTCTTCTCATTTTCCCTTTTCCACAGTACTTGAGTTGATCTAGTGGTTTGTGCATGTGATTTCACAGGTTAGTTCACCAAAAGAAGAAATCTCTTCCTTCAGAATCTAATTTGTGCATTCTGTTAAGTTTGGTATCTTGGAGCTAACTGGTCCACCTAAGCAATGACTTCTAAGAACTGAAGGGGAAGGGTGAAGCTGAAGCTTTTCTTAAGATTCTAAAACTACACAAATGATGCGAGGAAGATCAGATGGAGCGCAGAAGAAGCGCTTGTTGACTTCTGTAGCTGTTGTTGCAGTCTTTGTTGTTGTCCTGTATTTGTATTTTGGCTCTAAGAGCAATGGTGAATCTGCTCTGGAGTATGGCAGCCGATCTTTGAGGAAACTGGGATCCTCGTATTTGGGTGGAGATGATGACTCTGATCTTAGCAGCAAGCAGGACGAGAAATTTGGACTGGAAGATGGTGAAGATGGTATCATTCCTAAGAGCTTCCCAGTGAGTATTATTTTTCCTTTCTTGTTTTTCTTTGCTTGTTTCGTTTCTAGATGTGATTTCACAATCACTCTTATCCAACTCACCCATGTGGCTGTGTGGCTAAATGGAGGAACTGGAAACACATGCCGCATTTTGGTTGTCTTGTTGACTTTTTAACTTTTGTGCTACTATTTTTTTTTCTTGAAAGGTTTGTGATGATCGACACTCGGAGTTAATTCCCTGTCTGGACAGGCATCTCATATACCAAATGAGATTGAAGTTAGATCTAACATTAATGGAGCACTATGAAAGACATTGCCCATTGCCTGAAAGACGTTACAATTGCTTGATTCCTCCTCCAGCTGGATACAAGGTGAATAAGCTATATCAGTACTAAATATAAGTCAAGAATATGATCCAACTTCCAATATTACTCAATTTTTCTCTGACGAGACACATCTTTTTTGCTTTCCCCTTGGGTGCTGTTGTAGGTACCAATTAAGTGGCCAAGAAGTAGAGATGAGGTTTGGAAGGCAAACATACCACATACTCACCTTGCACATGAGAAATCTGACCAAAACTGGATGGTTGTTAAGGGTGAAAAGATTATATTTCCTGGTGGAGGGACTCACTTTCACTATGGAGCTGATAAGTACATTGCTTCAATTGCAAATGTGAGGACTTTCTCTTTTAAAATATTGTGGACCCTTCATAAAAAGAAATATGTGACGAGCCTTATAGTTAAATCATCATTGGTTAAGATGTTCTCACTTCTCAAAGTTGTCATACCTGTAATCATGATTGCAGATGCTGAACTTTCCGAACAATAACTTGAACAATGGAGGAAGGATACGCACAGTTTTTGACGTTGGTTGTGGTGTGGCTAGCTTTGGTGGTTATCTTCTATCCTCTGATATCATAGCAATGTCATTGGCGCCAAATGATGTGCATCAGAATCAGATCCAATTTGCCTTAGAGAGAGGAATTCCTGCATATCTTGGTGTTCTTGGAACAAAAAGGCTTCCCTATCCAAGCAGATCATTTGAATTTGCTCACTGCTCCCGTTGTAGAATCGATTGGCTTCAGAGGGATGGTATCCTTCTTCTTGAGCTAGATAGGGTGCTTAGGCCTGGAGGCTATTTTGCCTACTCATCTCCAGAAGCATATGCACAGGATGAAGAGGATCTCAGGATATGGAAAGCGATGAGCGCACTTGTTGAACGCATGTGCTGGAAAATAGCAGAAAAAAGGAACCAAACAGTGATTTGGGTCAAGCCTCTAAACAATGACTGTTACATGGAAAGACCGGCTGGCACTCGACCACCACTTTGTCGTTCCGATGATGATCCTGATGCTGTTTGGGGTGTGAATATGGAAGCATGCATAACACCTTATTCTGATCGTAAGTGTCCTGTCTCTTGCTTATTTTCATTGTTGAGCAAGTGTCTTATATCTGGTTAGCTAAGTAAGAGTAACTGAATAACTGATCACAAAAAGAATGTTAACTGAGGAAGTGCTTTATGGTATTTGATAGCCAGATTCCGAAATTAGATAGAGTTGAGCACCAAAATTAGTACTCCAGAAGGTCTATCAAACAGGGCATAGTATATTGAGGAAGTCTACTCGTGAAAGCACCTAAGCAATGAATAGTGAATATCATAACCAAAAAGCTCTCAGAAGAGCTTGGATAGTCATTACTGCATAAGCTGAAATACATCCAGAAAACTGGTCCATACCTCTTGCTTTGCTTTGTTCAGGGTCTTAACTTTCCATCGTAACTTGCAGTCCTTCATTACCCATTTAGATGATTTACTCTGGGCTAATTTGGGGATTTTTGTGGAAAGCATGTCAGTCATGACTGAAATAATAAGATGGTGTTACTTGTAGCAGCAAATTTTGCAATTTCTCGTGCTTTGGTATTGCTTTTGGGTATTTAAAAAAAATCAGAGTGGTAAGCTTTAACTGTGATCATATCTTTGTTTCAAACACATACATTTTTTTTCTCCCAGCCCCTCTTCCTACTGATCATCACTCTAAAATTTTCCGAAGCATATTCTGACCTCACTTTGCATGATTACACCGGTTATGTTGTTGTTGTTGTTGTTGTTGTATATTCTGATTCAAAAGAAGAATTTCACAGTAATGGTCCATGTATGTTGTGAAGTTGTCAAATATTATTTTGATAATGAACCTCCTTATGGTTATAGTTATACACAAGATGACAAATAGAAGCTAATTTTCTCGTTTCGGACAGGCATCGTTTGATGCAAATTTGCAGTAGGAGCTCCAGAAGTTACTTGAATTGATTACTTGGTTTTTGCAGCTGCTCATGTAGCTTGCAATCAGCTCTGGTTTTCCTTTAGGATGATAAGAATTAGTGTTAATGTTGTCAGTTCTAATTTTTTGTTGGCCGCTAATACTATTAACTTATGATTGGTCTCCATAGTTTCCTGATGCGATTATATAAAAGTCAACCATTGTAATGTCTATATCTCCCTGGATTAGTCGACCTTGGAAGTGCCTTTTTCTTGCGTATATATGCTCTGACTATGTTTGGAGCCTTTTATGGAATGGATACATCTGATATTAAAGTTAATTCTCTTTAATTTTTCTCAAAAGGTTATTTTCTTATTTTCATTTTCTGGTATCAGATGACCACAAAGTTGGTGGAAGTGGACTGGCTCCTTGGCCAGCTAGGCTAACTACCCCCCCTCCTCGTCTAGCTGATTTTGGGTATTCAAGTGAAATGTTTGAGAAGGACATGGTAATCTTCTAGTCTTATTTTACTATTTTCTGCCACTTCATTTCCACACATTAGATTATAGTGCTAGGTACAATTGTGAGAAAGAAAAGGGAAAGCTTAATATGCTTCTTGCTTTTCTTGGCTTATATACAGGAGCTTTGGCAGCGAAGGGTTGAACATTACTGGAACCTTTTGAGTCCAAAGATCTCTTCAGACACTCTGAGAAATATCATGGACATGAAGGCCAATTTGGGATCATTTGCTGCTGCTTTGAAGGACAAAGATGTCTGGGTCATGAACGTTGTACCCAAAGATGGACCTAACACTCTCAAGATTGTATATGACCGTGGTTTGATTGGCACAACTCATGACTGGTACGTGGATAATTTCTTACTTCACAGAACTGTGTAGATTTCTCCAGTCCACTTTGTGGAAAATCAATCTTTCACCTGAAAAGCAGTATCTAGCACATCCTTTACAAAAATGACCTTGTGAGATTCTCTTAATAGGTCAATTAACTGACTGCAAATATGGAAAACTAAAACCTGCTCAGATATCATTTATCTGAGATTAAAATGTGCGCCACTGTTTTAAGTGCTTAATTAATTTTCTTGGCCGTAATCCAAACTTTGGAATTTGTAACCACAAGAAGCATGCAGACCTTTAGAATCTCTGAACCACGAAAGATGATCATCGGAAATCTTACTTCCTTGCACATCCTTGGGTGCAGGTGTGAAGCATTTTCAACATATCCTAGGACATATGATTTGCTCCATGCTTGGAATGTTTTGTCTGACATGGAAAAGAAAGGCTGCAGCGGTGAGGATCTGTTACTCGAGGTAGATCGCATAGTAAGGCCTAGTGGTTTCATTATCTTCCGCGACAAACAACATGTTATTGACTTTGTAAAGAAGTATTTATCTCCATTGCACTGGGAAGCGGTAGCCGATCCAACTACAGATCAAGACCAGGAAGGAGATGAAGTTGTTTTTATCATCCAAAAGAAGCTGTGGCTCACAAGTGAAAGCATCAGAGATACAGAGTAAATGAAGTTTGCCACTAAGCACACTTTCCTTGATTCATTTTCTCCTACTTCTTGGGGATTAATTAAGAAGAGCACAACCCCAAAGGTCTAGGAGATATCAGTTTGATTTTGTAGTAATTGTGATATTTATTTCTTCCTTTTCTTCATTAACTTAATTTCCCCCTGTTGTTTCTTTTAGTTTACAAACTCAGAGACAACATATATGCATTTATATAGGCTATTCTTAATTTTGGCATTGCTAAAAGTTTACTTGTTGCATTACATGGAGTTCTTTCTCTGCTGATGAATGTAAACTTGTGTGCTAAACATGTTGCTGAAATGCATAGATTCAAAAAGTTTCATAGCAAGAGTTGGCTAATTTTCAATTGATGTAAGCAGTATTCCCACTTTATAGCTTCTTTTTTTTAAAAAAGAAAATCTAAACGTATACGGGACAGGTTTTTGCACGGATTACCCTTATTTCGGGATGGTCTTTAATTTCTACCTCTATAATTTATTTGATGAAAAATTTATATCTAAAATATTTTTAATTATGACATAATTTTGCTTGGCAAATTTTTTTAGATGATGTTTGTGTAGAGGTATAAATTAAGTGTTTATCTAATTCACAAGGTGTACTTTTAACCTCGATATTAGAAAAAAGTCGTCAGGCACATGTTAACACTAGAAGATACAAGTTTATGCTATTGAACTTTTGTCCTCAAAGTTTATGCTGTTGAACTTATGTCATACGGCTACCACACGAATTCATGTCATGTTGTTAGGCACAAATTCATGCTGCTGAACGTATGCCTCGTAGCCACAAATTCATGCTCCTGGACTTCTGTCCCAAGCACAAGTTCATGCTGCTTAACTTATGTCGTGCTTCTGAACTTATGTCCTGAGGCATAAACTGTGTGAACTTATGCCCTTAGACATAACTTGTGCCAAAATTTATGCCTTGTGATTTTTTTTAGCTGTCAGAGTATTTTTTTACCACTTTTTGGTTACTTAAAGTGTCAAATAACAAACATTAAAGACCATGAATTTGAGGGGCAAAAATTAAAGTTCACTCTTAAATAAGAATATTTGTGCGAATAACCCTACACTAGAGGAAAAATTACAGTCCAATGTCTTTGGGTCATTTAGTACTAAATATACATATAACAATATATACACTATGCATATAATATACATGTATATACATACATAAGTCATAACATATACCGTTACAATATATAAATAATGTATACTTCAATTATGTTGATAAATTAGATGCTTGAAGGATACATTAACGTAAGTTCCCTGCGTAAAACTATTGATAAGTGGGTATCTTCCCTTAAGGACAAATTTATTGCATAGTGTATACATAACTATTCATTTTGGACACATTAAACATTTCTAAAGAAAAAAGAGTATTACTTCAAATTTTTGCTTCTTTTTCCTACAGCCTACTATAAAATGAAGTGAATCTGAATGACTGAATCAATGGCGTAATTTCACAGGTGGAATCTGAAAAGAGTGGAATGCGCATATATTTTATTTTATTTTTTAAGGTTAGAGAAACTGTTTCTAATAAATCTAAAAAGAGTGGGACACACACATATATATATTATGTATTGTGTACATATTTTGTAAATTTGATTGTCCTAATTCAATGGGCTGTAATTTTCCCAATTGGAAACATTGAAAGGCCCAAACTCTTGCCTGCACAAAACAACACTGATGACTAATGACAACACACAATAAAATCCAATCAACACCCCCACCAAATGGCCCCTCTCCAAGAATATAAAAATATAGAAAAAAAAGAAGGATGATAGTGATAAAGTCAGAATTTTCATTAAAAGAGTTTAAAATATAAAGAAGTAAACACAAAACGAAACCGAAAAGAATTCAACATCTATTATACATACACATAAAAAATAAATTTAATTATNCACATAAAAAATAAATTTAATTATATATAAATAATATAATTTTTCGCTAAAACAAATTCGAATAAGCCCCTAGATCCTACCTGACTCCACTCCTGAAAAGAGGGTCTCTTTGTAATGAAGTAAACTAATTATGGTTCTCAATTTGCCTATCCATTAAGTGGACACACTCATCATACCACATAATAATAAAATAAATTAGTAAACATTACTCTAATATAAAAGAGACCAAGAAGCACATGCAAATACACCTTTTGCCACTATCTATATCAGGTGAAGCACCCCACCCCCACAACATCACCTAACATGGATTTAAAAACCCTTGCTCCCTTCAATATTATTATTACTATATATTATTTAGTTGTAGTTTGCATGTTTCTTAATTTTTATTCTTTTTGCTATATAAACAAGTACATTTTAAAATTTAAGTCATGTTGAAATGTCTGCCTTAGGGCTAGCAACAACATTTCTCTCTCCCTTTTCCCATCTTCCTCTCACCTTCTTTGCTAATCACCTTTTTGTATACGATAATATTACATCTGATAGATGAACGGATTAGATTAAATTTGGATAAATCAAAATAGGTTGCATAAACAAATTTATTATAGACTTCGATTGACCAAAAATTTACTTGCGTAGAGATGGATCGGATCAAATAAGGGTCCTATCGCAAAACATGCAACATGATCCCCCTCCCCCTTGCTTTCGAAAAGCAAAGGAGAAAATTGATGTATATATTTTCTAGAATTATAAGTTTAAGTTCTTTAATTAGATCTGAATCTCCATATTTGATTTTATGTTTTGAATTTCATACTGATATGTTAAGCTACACTATCTTGATTCGTTTTGACCGAAAAGTTATATAAATAGTTTTTAATTTAATTAGTTACGTCAGAATGAGACTTTTTTTTTTCAAAATGTAATAAATACATTGGACTATTTCTAGTCATGACAATTGGGTGAGTTAAGAATTGCATCTCCCTCCCTAGACCAAAAATTTTCAAAAACATGAGATTTTGTTGAAAAAAATCATTTTAATGTGAGAAGGAAATTTAGGACTTCTCCACAAGAAAATTTCAATTGCTGGAGTCTATAGGCAAATATTTAATCCACAAGAAAATTTCAGCCCTCCTTTTCTATTGAGTCCAGGGGTGGAAAAATTAGTCCATAAAAATTCGTACAATCCGTTCAAGTTTCATTTGAACGCATCAAAAGTTTTGTTGAAATATAGCTTAAAATGATATATGAGAAACATTGTTCAGGGTGGCAAATTACTTCATGAAAATATAACTCATTCAGCTCGTGCAAGTTTCAATTTAGTCAATAAAAGTTGGGCTGAAATGTGGTTCAAACCGATCCACGAAAAACTTTTTTAAAGTATTTTAAGTTATTTTTGTTTGATATGTTATATATAGTCATAATAAAGAAAAAGAAAGAAATAGATAATTAAACAAATTAAAATATTAAAACTTGGAAAGAGTTAAATGGATTGAATCGTGACCTATTGTTTAGCCCATTTTGACCTAGTTCATTCAACTCAAATAACTTTTCGAAGTGTCACGCCGAATACGCTTTCAATTACCTTTCTAGAAGCTATTCATTTCTTTTATTTGCTTCTGATTCAATAATACAGAGACACGACGACTTAATGATTTATTTATTTATTAACTCAATTTATTTTGTTTCTTCAAAATTCAGACCAACACGTTCATTTAACACCTCATATTTGAGCCAATATATTTGCAAGCTCAAAGAAGAAGAAAAATACAAATAATGGCTGATTTGACAATAAAATATGAAGGATATTTGGTAACACATTAAACCTAGGCCATTCATAAAACAGCCATAACTAATTAACATTCCAGATTGACACTTTAATCAAATATTGAACCAAACACACTAAACAAAAAGGTGGTTTGGACCTAATTAAAAAAGTTATCTACTAAACTTTGTTAATAGGGAATTAAAAAGAAAATTCAAGTAGATTCCCTTAGTCATAATGCAATTTGTAATCTTTAATGTTTGACTAATAATTAAAGACAAATTAATTTAATTAATCCAGTGGGATATTTGTCAAAAAAAAAAAAAAAGAGGCTCTTTTTCATTTGCCAGTAAGTAGATTTTGTCTACATAAATTGGATTAAAGATGGTCCCCCAATTGAAATCTTGTTACCCTTAATTTTGGGGCAATTTTCCCCACATATTTAAGTTGTCCTATAATGTGGGGTCTACTATCACCAAATCTTATCCTTATTTGAAGGGAAACTTCTCTTTTCCTTTCATTATTCATGGGGTGTGTTTTTGTCACCTCAGGGCGACGAAATTAGTTACGAGAGAATTTATGTATTATTTTATATAAAATAAT